>MDKH01101081.1:0-75975 GCA_005239495.1 Nicotiana undulata
GTGGCCGAGATGATATGATGGGATGCCCTCAGAGGCCTGATGATGTTATGAAACATGTACCTACGCACGACATAACATTCATATGCAGATGCATGGAACTACAATTATTTCATGATTTACAGAGTTATCCATATTTATAGGTTGAGTCATATACTCTACATTTCTTATGTCTCTTATATGTACTTATTTATGTGCCTTAGATACTTGGTACATTATTCGTATTGATGTCCCTTTTGCCTGGGGACGCTGTGTTTCATGCATGCAGGTCCCGATAGACAGGTCGAGAGTCCTTCAAGTAGGCGATCAGCTCAGCGGAAGATGTTGGTGCACTCCATTTGCTCCGGAGTTGCTTGTTTGGTCGGTATGATTTAGATGTGTATTTTTTGGTATGGCGGGGCTCTGTCCCGGCCTTTTTGAAAATTATGTATCCTTAGAGGCTTGTAGACAGATGTCATGTACGTAAAAGATTGTATGGCCTTGTCGGCCTATGTTCGGTGTACGAGTGGTTACTTTGGTCTTAGAGGCTCATATGTCTTATGTATAAGTTGGTATTACATGTTGTATTCTACCTATTTCACGGCAGCCTCTCTGGCTCAGTTATCTATGATAGTATGATACAAAAAGATACGTTATGTTGGTACTCGATTGAGTAAGGTACCGGGTGCCCGTCGCGGCCCACTGGTTTGGGTCTTGACAACTCTATTCATAGAAGTACTAGGGGTGCCTATGTTCTTAATTCCCCATGTGACTTGTTATTATATCTTCTGTTCATGGGTTTAAGAAAAATACGTAGTTCATAAAGTTTATCCATAAGGCATATTGATCTTATGACATTACGAAAAATCTTATTAATGTACTTCTTATACATTTCATTCATTTGTACATGTACATTGAACCATGACCAGTCGGCATAATATACGCATATATTATATGTATATGGGATATAGGAAAAGGTTACGACGTTATATACGCACCACCGCCTGATCAGTTGGTATATGTTGATGATTTCACCACAGAGGCCGAGATGATATGATGGGATTCCTTCAGAGGCTTGATGATGTTATGTACACCTATACATATGCACGATACGACATTTATACGTACATGCATGAAATTATAAATGTTTCAGGATTCATAATGTTATTTAGACTACCAGGTGGAATTATTTACTCCACGTTTCCTTTATTTCTTTTATGTACTGATTTTCATGATATACATACTCAGTACATTTTCATACTGACGCCCCTATATTTTGGGGGCTGTGTTTCATGCTCGTAGGTGCAGGTAGACAGGCTGACGATCCCCCATCTTAGGATCCTTGCTCAGCGAGACTTGGTGTGCTCCACTTGATTCGGAATTGTTATTCGTTTTGGGTACGCTATTTTTAGATGTAGATATGGGTATGACTGGGCCCAGTCCCGTCCTTTATACATTTATACACTCTATTAGAGGTCTGTAGACAGACAGTCATGTATATTTGAATAGTATGTGGCCTTATCGGCTTCTAGTTTGGGATATATAGTTGTCTATAGCAGCCTTATCGGCTCGCCCTTAATTTATGACAGACATTATTCATGACCTACCCTTAATTCGTGTTTATATCTTAGATGCTTGCTTAGGGGTATTCGACAGGTATGACTCGGGCACTCGTCATGGCCCATCATTTTGGATCGTGACAAAAGTGGTATCAAAGTAGTGTTTTCCTATAGTTGTCTACAGACCGTGTCTAGTAGAGTCTTGTTTATGGGTGTGTTGTGCACCTCACTTATAGAGAGGAAGCTAGAGGATATTTAGGATGGTTACTTTCTTTCTAATATAGATTGTGCGATAGAACTGAGTCGTAAGTATTCACTCCTAATCTTTACCTTATTTAAATTTTTAGTGATGCCTATTACTATTGGAAGACAGGGGCAAGCCGCTACCACGGGTCAGAAGGCTACGAAAGTGTTAGAAGGAGATATAAGTCACACTATGGAGTCAGACGCATCGGAGATCATGGGTTCTATTGAGGAGGATCCTTCCGAGGATCCATATGAGTCATCCATTCGAGTAGTTTCGATTTCACCGACACCAGATGGGGTGAGAGGAGTCCCGACCTCACCAAGGCCCTTAGTTTCATTGTTAGGGACCGTTGATCAGGGTATAAGGGGAGTGGTGCACGGACTGGCACAACCGGGTTCCCCTCGGGCTCAAAAATATGTTAGGGTATTTATAGACACCAGCTCTTCTGAGGTTCCAGATAGTCCACAATATTAGGGGTCCATCAATCAAGGTTTGTCTGTGTATGTTATGGGATATATAGAGGAAGAGGATAGTAGTCAGTCCAAGAGGGGGAAGGTAGCCGATAAGGATACGAAGATTCCGCTTCGAAGTGTGTCTGATCGAGGCTCTCATATAGGACGGGGTGAGGACCCTCTATTGTAGTCTTCTTCCAGATATCAACTTTTGGTTTGTGAGCTCCACTTTTTCTTGGAGTATTACCAAGTCAGGGTTCAGTATATGTTATGTTATTTTATGAGGACGTAGGGAGCCCTGTCCCGACTTATATATATTATGGTTATGTTTACTTAGAGGTTTTGCAGACTGTATCACGTGTATAGTTTTGGGTATGACATGTCTACGGCCTTGTCAGCCCCTATGTATCTATATAAACCTTTTTTTGAATTAGTTATACGAGTTAAGTCCTAATATTGTTACTTATATATATATATGGATGTGGCCCGTAATGGCCCGTGATAAGATTGATCATAAACAAGGATAAGGTATGTGGCGCTCGGTTGGGTAGAATTTGATGTAAAAAGGGTATGGATAGGTTGGCTTTTTGTTATGCTAACGTTGATTGTAGATCAAATATGGTTCGATTCCAATTCCCTGGGGAGCCTGTTTTGAAGTGGAAAGGTAATACGACATCGCCAAGAGGTAGGTTTATTTCCTATCTCAAGACAGGGAAGATGATCAGGAAAGGCTATATTTATCACTTAGTTCGGGTAGGGGATGTGAAAGTAGAGTCACCAGATTCAATCTATCCCTGTGGTTAATGAGTTTCCTAATGTATTTCCCGATGAGCTTTCGGGTCTTCCGCCAGAGCGAGAAATTGAGTTTGTCATTCCAATATTACCAGATACTCAGCCAATATCTATTCCTCCCTGTAGAATGGCACCTGCAGAGCTGAGAGAGTTGAAGGAAAAACTAAGGTACTTTCTTGAAAAAGGGTATATAGACCTAGTACATCACTGCGGGGAGCACCTGTGTTATTTGTGAGTAAGAAAGATGGTTCCTTGCGGATGTGTATTGATTATAGACGATTGAATAAGGTGACAATCGAGAATAAGTATCCGCTCTCAAGGATTGATGATTTATTTGATCATTTGCAAGGTGCCAAGTTTGTCGAAGATAGACTTGAGGTCCGGGTACCATCAGGTAAGGGTTAAGTAAAAGGATATTCCAAAGACAGCATTTAGGACCAAATACGGGCACTTTGAGTTTCGTGTTATGTCATTTGGTTTGACCAATGCCCCAACAGTATTCATGGATTTGATGAACCGTGTGTTCCGGCCCTTTCTAGATATATTAGTGATTGTAATTATCAATGATATATTGGTTTATTCTCGTTCAGATACTAAGCATGCAGATCATTACTGTGCTCAAAGTTCTACAAAATGGAAAATTGTATGCAATATTCTCTAAATGTGAATTCTGGTTGAATTCTGAAGCTTTCCTTGGGCATATTATTTGTCCTAGACCCACGACACCAATGAAGGTTCATAACTTTATCAGTTTGGAAGGTTATTACAGGAGATTTGTAGAGGGATTTTCTTCTCTTTCAGCATCATTGACAAAAGTGGTATATGGGAGCTAAGTTTCAAAAGACTAGTGCCTGCGAACGAAGTTTCCAGGCATTGAAGGACAGATTAACTTCAACATCGATTCTAATGCTCCTAGCGGGGACCGATGGTTATGCTATCTAATCTGACACTTCAAGCACTAGGTTGGGTTGCGTACTGATGCGGCATGGTAAGGTTGTAGCTTATGCTTCTAGACAACTAAGAAATCACGAGAAGAATTATCCGATCCACGATTTAGAGTTAGCCGCGGTGATTCATGCATTAATGATGGAGGCAGTACGTGTATGGCATTCATGATGATATCTATACGGATTATAAGATCCTTTAGTATATCTTCAGGCAAAAGGAGTTGAATGTATGCCAAAGAAGATGGTTGTAGCTACTAAAAGACTATGATGCTGATATTGTATACCATCCAGGGAAGGCGAATGTAGTAGCCGATGCCCACAGCCGTAGGTCTATGGGTAGCATGTCATATTTACAACCAGAGAGAAGGGGGATACCCAATGAGATTCATCAGCTAACTAATCTTGAAGTTCGATTACTGGACTCAGATAATACTGGAATTACTACTTCAGAACGCGACAACATCTTCTTTAGTAACTGAAGTGAAGGAACGCCGGTACGAGGATCCTGTGTTAGCTCATTATAGGGATACAAACTCTCAGAAAGAGAAGACATCATTTGAGATTACAGAAGATATGGTCCTCAGATATCGAGGACGATTATGTGTCCCTAATGTTGCGGGGCTGCGTCGGCAGGTTATGGGAGAAACTCACTATTCTTGTTATTCTATCCATCCACGAGAAACAAAGATGTATCATGATATCAAGGAAATATATTGGTGGGACGGAATGAAAAAGGATATAACGGAGTTTGTTGCTCAGTTCCCTAACTGTCAGCATGTTAAGATTGAGCATCAAAAACCTGGTGGATTATTGCAGGCTATAGAGATTCCGACTTGGATGTGGAAAGTAATTAATATGGATTTCATCATCGGCTTACCTCGTAACCAGCATAAGTTCGATTCTATATGGGTGATTGTTGATAGACTTACAAAATAAACTCATTTTCTGCCAGTTAGGACTACATATTCCATAGAGGATTATGCAAGGCTTTATATTAAGGAGATAGTACGACTTCATGGTGTCCCTATATCTATTATCTCGGATAGGGGAGCTCCATTTACAGCTAATTTCTAGAGGTCCTTCCAAAAAGGATTGGGGACTCAGGTAAGTCTTAGTACAACATTTCATCCCCAAACAGACGGACAGGTTGAGTGTACTATTCAGACACTTGAGGATATGTTACGGACTTGTATGATAGGCTTCAAGGGTAGGTAGGATGATCATCTGCCGCTTATTGAGTTCGCGTATAAAAATAGCTATCATTACAGTATTCAGATGGCTCCATACGAAGCTCTTTACCAACAAAAGTGTAGGTCGCCTATAGGATGGTCCGATATCGGGGAAACTAAGTTAGTAGGACCATAGTTGGTACAACAGGCAATCGATAAGAAGCTTATAAAGGAAAGTCTATTAGTAGCTCAAATCTGTCAGAAGTCTTATGTAGATAATCGACGACGAGACTTGGAATTTCAGGTTAACGACTGGGTATTCCTAAAAGTATCACCAATGAAAGGTGTTATGAGGTGCGATAAGAAAGGAAAACTTATCCCTCGGTACATTGGACCATATAAGATCATACTCAAGGTAGGACATATAGCATATGAGTTAGACTTGCCTTCTCACTTGGAGTCTGTACATCCAGTCTTTTATGTGTCTATGCTTCGTAAAGGTATCGTAGATCCTTCCAGAGTCCTGTTAGTTGACGATGTTCAGGTCATAGAGAAACTATCATATGAGGAAACTCCCATTGTTATACTAGATAGACAATTTCGAAGATTGAGGACTAAAGACGTAGCTTCGGTGAAAGTACTTTGGAGAAACAAAAATGTGGAAGAAATGACTTGGGAAGTTGAAGAAGACATGAAGTCTAGGTATCCTCACTTGTTTCCTCTTCCAGAAGAGGATCCGACGGAGATATCCCAGGCTTAAGGTGCGTGTATGGATTCTTGTGTTAGTTATTGTCATTGGTCGTGTGTGGCTATTGTCGTTATTGATAATTGTGGTAATATGTGGCATTGAATTATTGAGTTTTCTACAGGAAGGCTTGGTAGTAGTATTGTTACAAAGGTACTTTTCCAAAAATTTATATAGATCCTCGGGAGTTAAAAATTCGAGGACGAATGTTTCTAAGGGGGGAAGGATGTAACATCCCGCATTTCGTACGTTAAAGTTCCGTCGTAAGTTAATCGACGTAAGCTCAGGAATGAGATTATTTTTATGTTATAAGCATTTATGCTATTTATAACAGGCGATAAGTAAGTGTTGTAAAGGTTAGAGGGTAAACGAACAAATAAAATGAGTTTCGTTGAAGGTTGTCAATTTTGGATAAAATACGGTCCGAGCTATAATACCCGATATTTATGGACTAGTGTCATACAAGGTACCACATGACCATGATAGTAAGGTGTATAAGTAAGTAGTATTTTAAGTAATTTGAGATAATTCTTAATTATATGGATAATTGGATAATTATTGATTTTTAGTGGGAGATTAACTAAGTAATTAAAAGCTTTGGATAAGCTTAATAAGACTCTCAACGTGACAGTAAATGGGGTCTTACTCAAAGCCCAATTAAAGACTCTACGTTCATGTAACTTGGTGGCGCATTTAGAGAATTTTGTGGCTAAGTCATCACATAAGTGGGGCCCACACCCACTAGGATAAAAGACCTTTGTACCTCATCAAGTAGGAATATATATTAGAAGAGTGATGGAGGAGAAGACACAAAAAGAAAGCTTATGAAATCATATCATTCCACTTTTGAATTAGAGTTAACGTGATTTCCATATATATGGCAGCAACATAATTTTGAATTATGTAATAGCAACGTGACTTGCTATTCTAAGGGAGTACGGTACAATCATTCTCAAGAATATCATACGAAGTTTTTCCTACTTCGATTTGTCGTTACGTATTTTGTCGCAATTGACGTGTGTTAGAGGGATTGTCAAAAGAATCGGCCCAGAAATGTTAAGGCTATACCTTCTTTCTTTTTGGCATGATTCATACGATACAAACGAAACGAGCAAACGCACAGCTTTGACTCTATTCATATAAGTAATAGGGGTGCATATGTTCTTAATTCCCCATGTGACTTATTATTATATCTTCTGTACATGGGTCTCAGAAAAATACGTACTTCATAAAGTTTATCCGAAAGGCATATTGATCTTACGACATTGCGAGAAATCTTATTAACATACTTCTTATGCATTTCATTCATTTATACATGTACATTGACACATGACCAAATGGAATTATATACACATATATTATATGTATATGGGATATGAGAAAAGGTTATGGCGTTATATATGCACCACCACCTGATCAGTTGGTATATGTTGATGATTTCGCCCACAGAGGCCGAGATGATATGATGGGATGCCCTCATAGGCTTGGTGATGTTATGTACACCTATACGTTTGCATGATACAATATTTATACGCACATGCATGACATTATAAATGTTTCAGGATTCACAAAGTTTTTTAGACATAAAGGTGGAATTCTTTACTTCACGTTTCCTTTATCTCTTCTATGTACTGATGGTCATGCCTTGAATACTCAGTACATTATTCGTATTGACACCCCTATTTTTCAGGGCCTGCGTTTCATGCCCGCATGTGCAGGTAGACAGGATTACCGTGCCCCATCTTAGGATCCTTTCTCAGCAAGACTTTGTGTGCTCCACTTGATCCGGAGCTATTATTAGTTTTGGGTACGCTATTTTTGCATGTATATATGGGTACGACGGGGCCCAGTACCGTCCTTTAAATAGTTGTACACTCTATTAGAGGTATATAGATAGACAGTCATGTATAGTTGAATAGTATGTGGCCTTGCCGGCTTCTAGTTTTGGATATATTGTTGTCTATATCAGCCTTGTCAGCTCGCCCTACCGTATTTCGCATGTAAATGTATATATGTCTTTTGGACATGTTTTCCTCACGTATGTTATTCACATAATTCATCAGTTTATTGACAAATAATATTCATGATTGACCCTTAATTCATGTTTATATCTTAGACGCATGCTAAGGGGTGTTCGACAGGTAGGACTCGGGCACTCGTCATGGCACATCGGTTTGGGTCGTGATAGATACAAAGTTTGTTTGGTACATATGGGCCCTTCGGTATGGCGAATGTTGGCCTGTCTGCGGCAGTTGTGCCAGGAAACGCAAGAGGAGTTCACCTTGACTCATATGATTAATCTCTACGCACCCCGTGGGGAAGTAATAATTTCAGTAAACGTGGCTACCATACTTTGCCCACCAACATGGATGAAGATAACGACCATGGATTGATGGAGCGGTTTATCGTCATTGTCAGCAGGGTTATCATCCCGGCCACAACTCCATCTTTCCCTGAGTCCTGAACTCGTACATGTAAGTTCAAAGTTTGTCTTTTTTATGAAAAAAAGTTGTTTCATGTTGTTGCTGATCTTTATTTTTGTTTTGCTTTAATAGAGCTTCTAATTTGGGTGTTTGCTTCTCAAGCCAACTTCCTTGCTTCTGAGGGTCTTCAAAAGTTGATCCTCGATAAAGAAAAGCTTAAGTACGAGCGGGATCAATTGGTGGTTAAGAGGGACCAAATTATTGCTCGCCTCCTAGTGCTGGAAGCAAAAGCTTCTGAAGCTGGTGAGTTAGAAGCTCGGCTGCAGTAGAGTGAGCAGGAAGTGATGACCCTCGGCTAAGAAGCCTCTTAATTAAATGTATAGTTTCAAGAAGCCAAGGCTAAATGGTCTGAGGTACAGAATGTTATGCTTGTTGCTCCCGAGCGTGAATATGCCTCAATTGTGAGATTGAATAACTTGGAGGTAGTCTTGAACTCCAAAGCTAAAGAGGTTGCCTCTGCCGAGGATAAGCGCGCCTTGATAGAGGATAGGTATAATAGGATCATGGAACATAATAAGGTTCATATAACCACTATTCGTGATCTTGATCTTAGCCTTAGTGCCGCAAGATCTGGGCGGGATGGCCTTTCGACCGAGGTTGAGTGGCTTAAACCAGAACTTCAGCACCGAGCGGATTACCCTGTCATTGAAAAAACAAATTCTATGTATAGAACAAGGAGAAAAACCTTGGAAGAGTGTAAAGCCGGCGTCATTGATATTGACAACGAAATTGATAAGGCCGGAGAGCTGGAGTCAATCGCCCGAAGATGCCTCCCTACTCAGCCCGATGCAACTAAGTCTTCCGGTTTCGATTCTGAGAAAATCGAGGAGGAACTTGAAGAGAATTATAAAGTATAAGATCTCGAGCCAATGACAGATCCACCTAGTTCTCCCGGGGGTGCTAATACTTTTCTCCCCCCGAGTTTTGAGGGCGATGTAGTTTAGTTCTTTGTTTTCTTTTTGAATTTTTGTACTTATGCCGCTTGACATGTTTGATATATAAAAGTGCTTTTTGTTTAAGCATTGCAACAAAGTTTTACTTTTTTGTGTCGAATTATGCAAGGGTTCAGGTGCATTTTTCCCAAATACTATTTGCATTCTAGGTATAAACTCTTCGGAAACCAACCCTTTACTTGTTATGGGTTTCATAAGAGAGGGCCCTCTTTATATGTTTACGATGATCTTGAAGAGAACATCTCCAGTTTATTCCGACACTAGCATTTGAAGTACTTGATTAACTTTCAAATGATAAAATTTGGACAACAAACAAGATAAAAGTAAAAGGACTTTCTTTTATTCCATCTATCTTCAAAAGTACGTAAGCATTCATTTTGCTGTAAGAATAGAAATTGCCATTGCATGTGGCTAATTTATACAACTTGTTTCTACGGGGTTGTTTGTGCAATCCCCGATCCCGATGAGGCATCTTTGTTCCTGGACTTCGTAGTCCCGATTTATGTGGAAATCGGGTTGCTGTATTCTCATACCATTCCCCTCTCAGTGTTCGAATTCGAAGAATGCGAATTATAACACTGGAAGTCTTGATCCTTTGAGGATTCCACTAGTGAATGGTTGGATAATCTTTGGTTCGATAGCAAGCTTCATTTTTTGTTAGGAACTTTACTATCGAGCCATATCTAACCACCCCCCAATGGTTTGTAGGGAAAACACTTGTAAGTGGTTTAATAGCCTTTGCTCCGGTGGCAAGTTTTGCTTCCCATTAGGAATTTTCCACTGAGCCAAAGACTATTTAACCATCTCGCAGTGGTTTTTCATTTCGATGCCTTGTCGTTTAAAGGTCTTACTTCTGCCAATGGTGTTTCATTTACAGTATGCTTTCCATTGTTCCCTCGTCAAAATACTTATGCAATAAAACACAATTGGGACAAAAAACTGAATGGAGGAAAAACAAGTGCAGCACATACTTTTAGTACAAGTGGTGCACATCAGAAATAATACCTTTTGAGGTGGGTCATATTCCAGTTACTTGGCAATTTTACACCATCTTGGTTTTCCAGTTCATATGATCCTTTCTCGGTGACAGCAAAAACTCGGTAGGGGCCATCCCACGTCGGACCCAGCTTCCTTGCGTTGAGTTCTCAAGTGTTTTGAGTCACTTTTTGTAAAACCAAGCCTCCGACTTTGAAAACGGAGATTGGCTCTTCGACTATAGTATCTTTCCATTCTTTGTTTCTGGGACACCACCATCCTTATGTGCGCCAATTCCCAGCGTTCGTTAAGCAGCTCCAATTTGACTAGTTATGCTTCATTATTTATTTATTCGTTCGCCCGGAAGTGCCTCAAGGTAGGTTCTCCTACTTCCACCGGGATCAAGGCTTCTGCTCCGTATACGAGAGAGAGAAAGGCGTCTCTCCTATACTTGACTTGGTCATTGTCCAGCACGCCCATAACACTCCTAGTAACTCTTCGGGCCACTTGCCTTGGGTTGCTTCCAATCTCTTTTTGAGGTTTTGAATAATCACCTTATTTGTCGATTTTCTTGACCATTTTCTCTTGGATGGTATGGCGAAGAAGTGATTCTTTTTATCTTCAAGTCTTCAAGGAATTTTGTGACCTTTGCACCTATGAACTGTGGGTCGTTGTCATAGGCTATCTCCTTCAATATTCTGAATCTGCAAAATTATGTTCTCACACAGGAAATCGACCACTTCGTGCTTGTTGATTTTTTGGTAAGGACCTTATTCAACCAACTTAGAAAAGTAATCAGTTAAAATTGAAAGAAACTTTACCTTATCGAGAGTCGGTGGCAGCGGACCGACTATGTCAATCCCCCATTTCATGAATGGCCATGGAGATAATACAGAGTACAATAACTCTGTCGGTTGGTGTACTAACATCGCATGGCATTGACACTTGTCGCATTTCTAAATGAACGCCTTAGCATCTTGTTCCATCCGGGGCCAGTAGTATCTTGCCCTAACTTATTTTAACACCAATGAGTCTGCACCTGAATGATTTCCATAGATTCCTTCATGAACCTCTCTCATGATGTTATTGGCCTCAGAGGCTCCTAAACATTGGGCCAATGGGCCTTGGAATGACCTTCTGTACAACTGTCCTCCTCAGAAGCTGTAACGAGCTTCTTTGGTGCGGAGTTCCTGGGATGCCTTCGGGTCTTCGGGCAGTTTGCCGTGCTCAAGGCAGTCAATGATTTCATTTCTCCAGTCCCAAAACAAGTTGGTTGAATTTACTTCATAATAATCATCCACATCCAGTACTGAGTGCATGAGATGTACGAACGTACCGAAATCTGATCCCTTCATTTTTTTTGACGAGCCTAGATTGGCCAATGCATTTGCTTCTGCGTTTTCTTCTCTTGGGATGTGGGTTCATTCCCTGAACCGTGCGAGCAAAGTTTGAACATTCACCGCATATTGCTGCATGCAGTCCTCCTTGGTGTTGAAGATTCCATATACCTGATTCACCACAAATTGGGGATTGCATTTGATTTCAATGACCTCAGAGCCTAGTCCCCGGGCTAGTTCTAGTCATGCAATCAAAGCCTCATACTCAGCTTCATTGTTAGTCAAGGGAACAGTTTTTATGTCCTGCCTCAAGATTTCTCCCGAGGGCGTAATTAAGATTGTCCCGATGCGGGACACTTTCACGTTGGAATCTCCATCCCTGAACAAGGTCCAAACTTCTAATGTAATTTCTGACACCATCACCGCTTCTTTGGGGGACAAAGGCTATACCGGGACTAAAATCGGCCACGAAGTCGGCCAAAACATGTGTTTGATCACAGTCCTGGGTTTATATTCGATGTCAAATTCACTCATTTCAACCGCCCACTTGGCAAGTCAACCTGACAATCTAGGTTTGTGAAAGACAATTCGCATGGGAAAAGTGGTCACCACACCTATCGGGTGGCATTGAAAGTAATGCCTAAGCTTTCAAGTGGCGACTACGAGATCTAAGACCAATTTTTTAAGGTGCAAATAACGAGTTTCCTCTCCCGTTAAAATTTTGCTAACATGATATATAGGGTATTGCTTACCTTCGTCTTCCCGTACTAGAACGACACTTAACTCTACCTCTGAGGCTGCTAAGTATATTAGCAAATGTTCACCTTCCTCCAGTTTTGATAGTAAACTGGGATAGATAAATATTGTTTCAAGTCTTTTAGGCCTTGTTGGCAAATCGGAGTCCATTCGAATTGTTCTTCTTCAGAAGTGAGAAGAAGTGATGGCATTTTTTCGAGGACCGGGAAATGAACCTGCTTAAAGCGGCAAGTCTTCCTGTTAGCCTTTGGACTTCTTTCACGTTAGTCAGCTTGTCTGGAATGTTCGATGGCTTTAATCTTGTCGGGGTTGACTTTGATCCCCCTCTGTGACACCAGGAAACCCAAAAATTTACCAGAGCTAACTCTTAATGAACACTTTTTGGGGTTAAGCTTCATGTTGTGCTTCCTTAGGATGTCAAAGGTTTCTTGGAGGTATTTTAGATGGTCGCTTGCGTTCAAAGGCTTCACCAGCATATCATCTATGTAAACTTTAATTATTTTCCCTATTTTCTTTTCGAACATTTTGTTCATGAGCCTATGATAAGTGGCTCTGACGTTCTTAAGCTCGAAGGGCATCACATTGTAGCAATATGTGCCAAAGTTTGTTATGAACGAAGTTTTTCCTGATCCTCCGGGTTCATTTTAATTTGGGTTTACCCAGAATAGGCAATGAGGAAACTCATTAACTCGTGCCCGACCGTTGCATCAATCATTGATCAATGTTTGTGATGACGTCCAAATCCACTAATATAAGTAAATGGACACGGTCGCATGCAATATAATTTACCTAACTATGATTCGGGGTCGAATCCCACAGAGAATAATATATAGGCGATTAGGCGTGTAAGCGTTTTATCACTTATTATCCTAAGCCAAACACTTAGCAGGGTTTTAAAAATATTTATAACTAATTGCAAAAATATAAACTAACCTAGAAAGCAAGTAAAATGATCAATGGCTACAAGCATGGATGCATTGGGAAATACGCTCAAGTAACGATCCAATTTACTTCACAATTTTATAAATATGAGCGAGTTTATGTTAATTAGCCTCGGGTAATAATTATATATTAGCTTCTTCCGAAGATTAACAAGACTTCCTAATTGAATTATTCCTAAAACAATTAAGAGATCAAACACACCCGAATATGGCTACAAGTAGTTCAATCATATCCCTAGGTAGAATCTATAAAATGAGGGTTAACGCCTCAAGTTCTTGCTAATTAATCTTTCCCAACCCCGAATTATCTTTTCCAAAATCAATTCGAAGTTAATGGGCGAGTCCTAGGATAGCTAATCCCTTTGGAAATATTAAAGAACAAGAATAATTAAAGAAATAATAACTCACTCCATAATAAATAAAAACCGTTCAATACATAAGCACAACAAGATATTAAATCCACACTTTAAATATGAATATTCCCATAAGCAAGATTTAAGTGTTGGAAAAAAAATACTAAACACGTATTCAATACAAAGAAAAAAAATGAATAAATGAACATAAATGGGTAAAAATTTCTCAACCAAAAGCTTCAAATCTTCAAGACACAAGTGTGTGAGCAAGAACCCTAACTCCAAATCTTATGTTCTCTAGTCAAGGAGACTGATAATTAAGCCAAATATGTGTTACCAATAAGCTAGGTCATGTATTAAAAGGTTTGGGATGAAGAAATTGTGAAATGACAGAAGTGCCCAGAACTGAAGCACGAGAATCGCAATTGTGAATATTTGTTCGTACTTGCGAACCTTGGCATCACTGTTGAGCATAGCATTTGCGATCTGTATGTTTTAAATTGCAAACTAGGCACTGTGCACTTGGTTTCGCATTTGTGATGAAGGGCTTCGTGTTTGCAAATGTTGACTGTCTGGTTTGACTTCAAATTTGCGACCCTCATTTCACATTTGCAAAAATTTGCTGGAATGGTTGACTTCGCATTTGCCAAGTTGATGTCGCATTTGCGACAGCTAAAGCTATTTTCCAGATTTCTTCTTTTCAACTTCTTTTTGACTCGTTTTCACTTGGTTTCTTCATGATCACTTCTAAATCACATAGAACCTGTAAAATAGAAGTAAACAACATTAAACTCATGATTTTATCAATCAAACATAGCAAAAATCTAAGCTTAAAGACGAGAAGAGTTGGTAAAATACCAACTTATTAAACCCCCAAACTTAGGACCCGTTTTGGCCATGAGTTTTGCCAAAATAAATTTGAGATTTATGTGGAAAACTCATGTTTGGCCATAAATTTTGTCCACATTTTGGTAAAATCCGAAATCCCAAAATCACCCCAATTGCTAAGTTTGGGCCAAAATCCCAAAACTTGGGAATTTTATACATGTTTTTCCAAAATAAAGTTGGGAAATATGTTTTGAAAACGTATGTCCAAACACAATTTCATCTTCAAACAAAAATTCACCCAAATCATATTTTTCAAAACAAATTTGAGAATCTATGGCCAAACGCTAGCTTAAACTATTGTGTGTCCTCAAGCAATGAAAGCGACAAAATCTTTTTTCAAGTATTTAACTCAATAGTGCATCAATATCATGACAAGTCAAAGAGGTCTACTGTAGGCACAAAAATATGACTTCGATTGGTACCAACAATTAATCCAATTCATATGAAACACCAAAAACTTCTCATGAATTTCTTTACAATTCAAGTGCTCAAACACTATGTTAATCAAAGTAGCAATCAAATCATGACACTAAAGCTTCAAAATTTGCCTCTTATCACAATTAACTTCCCGTGTTGATTCCTCCCAATTGAAAATTGGATTAAATTCAGAACTCAAATCTCATGTGCCCTCACACTTAAGAGAGAATCCCACATTCATAAATTACAATTCAAAACATAAATGGGATATCAGATGGAACGAATGAACTCTCTCTCTCGCAAAGATGTTTAAATTCACAAAGTAGTACCATAGGCTTGCCCTTCTTGTATTTCTCCACTAATGTATACAAACTTGGTTCAAAATCAATTAGGACTTAAAGGGTTGTAGTTTAGGCTTTTGGTTAAGGTAGGGCATAATTTTGGTTAGAGTGACTCAAAACCTCCCTAAGCACTATAATTTTTCAACAATCAAAGTACACTTCCTTCAAGAACTTTTCTACCCTTTCTTCATTTTTATTTCATCACTAGTCTTCCATTTATTCACAATTCCTTATTTTTCCTTCCTTTTTAAAAAAAAATTTCAAAAATCAAGGAAGGTTCCACTATTTTTATATTACCTTTCACCTTTTAAGCGACTTCCACATCACAACTTCTCCAACGTTCACCTCCAAACATAGGCTTTTAGCCTATGGTTACACTTTCGAAGTACTTAGGGAGGTAGGATGCCAAAAGATAGATTACTAAAGAACGAAGGATTAAAGCTTGTAACATGGTCGCTAAAGAAAAATTTTAAACGCTCAAAAAGGGGTTGACAAGGGAAAATATGCAAGGGTAGGAAATGTAAGGCATAATAACGGTCGAATGAAAGCCTAACATCATTTTTCAAACCAAGTTAGTCTAGAATTTTGCCTTGACGCACATTCCTAGAAAGTTTTAGAGTACAAATAATGCAAAAGAACTCACAATAAATCTCACCACACATGGAACATGAAAACTCGAGTGGAATACAAATCCAAAATTCAACTGAAACCAATGAACTCAAAGAAGTCATATATATCCTAAGAGACTATTTAATGAATCAAAGAGCCAAAAATTGAGTGTAAAAGTCATGACGATGATCTTTAATTCAATCATTTTTCTTTTTCAAAGATCAAGAATTCATATGCCGAGGTTTAAATCATGTTGGTACCAAGCAAGCCACAAATTGGCCAATGGGCACAAACCCCAACAAAAACTATATTTAAACTACAAGACTAATTCCCTTAAGAAAGTTTCCTAGCTATCCATCATCGGGAAAAGTCGACATAATAATTTACCAAAAGTACCCGATACAAAATAAAATTGACATCCTTTAAAAAAGAACCGTGGTATAAAGAAAACCAAGGATATTGCAAATAAAATAAAATAACAAAAAAATAAAGAAGCTAGTACACATGAAGTAAGTGAAGCATACTAAAATAAAAATCAAGAAGTTAGTAAACATCAAGTAATTAAAACATACTATACATATATATAAAAAAAATCACAAATCTAGTAAACATACTAATATAACACATCACATGAAAACAAAATATCAATCAACCATATCAAAATTTTCTACCATATCAACTGTTATGCAAGAAGCCAACCCCAACTTGAAATGTTGCAATGTCCTCTGCGTCATATTGATAATACATGAGGTTCCTCGTTTGAATCTGCTTCAGTGAATACCAGAGGGTCCAAATTAATGAAATCACAAACCCTCGCACTGGCGGGCCTATCTGCATGAGAAATACCTACTTCCTAACGCCGAGCCTGTGCGGCTACAATCGATTAATAGCTTAATAGCATCTCTCATCTCCTGACTCAGTGCATCTGTCTGAGGAGGTGGATGTACAGGGGCGGGCGCTGGAGCTGGTGCCCCTCGAAGCTCCTCTGGAGAGGGCGAGGTATGTAAAGTCTGAGATGGAACCTCACTATGAGACTTTCCTTGAGCCCTGGTAACTCATGGCGCTCGACTAGTAGCTTCGTCAGCCACAGACTTGTCCTTCTGTGTGGATGTAGCCTTCTTCGGCATCGCTAAAAGCATAACACATCATTAGGAAAATGAATTCTTTTATCGCACGATCTAAGATAAGAAAGGAGGATAACATCCTATATGTTCTGTAGCCTCTTGTCAATAAGTTGGTGCACAACACACCCATAAACAAGACTCTACTAGACACGGTCTGTAGACAACCCTAGGACAGAACTGCTCTAATACCACTTTTGTCACGACCCAAATTGATGGGCCATGACGAGTGCCCCATTCTTACCTGTCAATCACCCCTAAGCATGTGTCTAAGATATAAACATGAATTATGGGTAGGTCATGAATAATATATGTCAATAAACTGCTGAATTACGTAAATAACACGTAAATAACATACGTGAGGAAAACATGTCCAAAGAAAAATATACATATACATGCGAAAAACGGTAGGGCGAGCCGTCAAGCCTTCTATGGACAACTATATATCCAAAATTGGAAGTCGACAAGGCCACATACTATCCAACTATACTTGACTGTCTACAGACCTTTATTAGAGTGCACAACTGTTTAAAGGACGGGACAGGGCCCTGTCGTACCCATATATGTATACAAACACATTGTACCAAAACTCAAAGCAGCTCAATATCAAATAGAGCACACCAACTCTCGCTGATCAAGGATCCTAAGAAGGGGGACCGTCATCCTTTCTACCTGCACCTGCGGGCATGAAACACAAGACCCTAGAAATAGGGGCGTCAGTACGAATAATGTACTGAGTATTTAAGGCATGAAAATCAGTACATAAAAGACATAGATGAAACATGGAGTAAAAAATTCCACCTGTGAGTCTAAATAACTTTGTGAATCCTGAAACATTTATAATGTCACGCATGTACGTATAAATGTCAAATCATGCATAGGTATAGGTGTACATAACATCATCAAGCCTCTGAGGGTATCCTATCATATCATCTCGGCCACTGGTCCAAATCATCAACATATACCAGTTGATCCCGTGGTGGTGCGTATATAAAGTTGTAACATTTTCCCATATCCCATATACATATAATATATGTGTATATAACGCCATCTGGTCATGGGTCAATGTACATGTATAAATGAATGAAATGCATAAGAAATATATTAATAAGATTTCTCGGAATGTCCACCTTCGGATAAACTTTATCAACTATGTATTTTTATAAGACCCAAGAACAAAAGATATAATAAGACATATGGGAAATCAAGAACATAGGCACCCCTAGTGCTTCTATTAATAGAGTCATTTATGAAAGTTGTGCGTTTACTCGTTTCGTTTATATCGTATGGATCATGCCAAAAGAAAAGAAGGAATAACCTTAACATACCTAAGCCGATTCTCTTAACAATTCCTCTAACACACGTCTTTGCGAAAAACACGTAACGGCAGATCAAAAAAAAGAAATCCGTATGACATTCTTGAGAAATATTGTACCGTACTCCCTTAGAATTACAAATCCCGTTGCTATTACGTAATATAATCTCGTATGATTTTTGTTGTAGAATATATGTTACATAGCAAGCTTGGCATCACACCTTATGTAAGTAAAGAGATCTCTTAAAATTGTGAGCTTCATCCGTTACTTTGTATCTAGATATAAGCACCTCTCTTTGTGAATTAGAGAGGTCTTATACCTTATTGGGTGTGGGGCCCACTTAGGAGATGACTTAGCCCCAAAAGATCTTCTAAATGTGCCACTGTTTACATGAGTTTAAAAGTCACAATTATCTAAGGCAAAAGCTGCCACGTTGAGGCCCATTAATATTATCCAAATATCTTAATTAATTAGTTAATCTCCCAATAAAATCAATAATTACCTAATTATACACATAATTAAGAATTATCTCAAATGACTTAAAATATTACTCACTTTTAACATACTTTATACACCTTACTATCATGGTCATGTGGTACCTTGTGTAACGATTCGACCGGTCGTTTTGAGCTCTAGCACGTAGTTCGACGGTTTGAGGCCATGAGCAGCTTCACGTCAGGTATATTGACTTGTACACGTGGTCGGGATTGAATTTTGGGGAGTTCGGGGTTGATTTGGAAAGAAAATTCTCATTTCGGAAGCTTAAATTTGGAAGAATTGACTAAGGTTTGATTTTTGGGTAAACGGCCTCAGAATCGGGATTGGAGGGTTCCAACAGATTCATATGGTGATTATGGTGTTGGGAGCGCATTAAGATGTGGATTTGGAGGTCCGTACGTCATTTCGGGGTTCATTTGGCGAAAGTTAGAAATTTGAAGGTTTTAGAGAAGTTTGACTAATAGTGGAGCTTTTGATATCGGGGTCGAATTTTGATTCCAAAAGTTGGAGTAGGTCCATAATGTCAAATGTGACTTATGTGCAAAATTTTAGGTCAATCACGTGATTTGATAGGTTTCGACATTGAATGTATAAGTGGAAGTTCAAAAGATCATTAATCTTGAATTGGGGTGTGATTCATGATTTTTGCGTTGTTTGATGTGTTTTGAAGGCTCGACTAAGTTTGTACTGTGTTTTGGATGCGTTGGATAATTGCTTGAGGTCCCTAGGGCCTCGGGTGGATTTCAGATGATCAACGGATAGAGTTTGGACTTGGAAGAAGTGCTGGAGCAGCTGCCTTCTAGTGTAACCGCAACTGCGAGGTTTTGGCCACAGGTGCGGAGCCGCAGAAACGGCCAAAAGGGGCGCCGATGCGATTTTGTTTGGGGCAGTTCTAAGACCGCAGATGAGGTTATCTCACCGTAGAAGCGAGACCGCACCTACGGAAGGGGAGGCGCAGAAGCGCACGAGGACCGCAGAAGCGAAAGCGCAGATGCGCTAGACAGGGCGCAGATGCGGTAACTGCTGGGCCAAGCAAGTTCCGCACCTGTGATGGGATTTTTGTATGTGCGGAGCCGCAGGAGCGGCTATTGGACCGCAGGTGGAAAAGTCGGGTTGGGGAGTTTCATTTTAAAGACGAGATTTGGTCATTTTCCTCCATTTTTCCTTTGGATGGGCGATTTTTGAAGCTCTTGGAAGGAGCGTTTTCGTCATCTATGTCAAGGTAAGTGGTTCCCGCCTATTGCATGTTAAATACATGGTTTGTATAAGGATTTAAGCATGGAAATTGGTAGGAATTGTGGGGTTTTTTTTAGAAATCTAGAAAATATATTTTCAGATTTTGACCACGAATTTGGGTATAGAATTGAGAATAAATCATATATTTTGAGTTCATAATATTATGGGTAATGTTTATCTTCGAAAATTTTCAGAATCCAGCCACGTGGGTTCGGGGGTGAATTTTAGGTATTCTTCAAATTGGATTAGAAAATCACCTAATGGTTAGGATATGAACTCTTGAGCATGTATTGACTATTTTATATATCATTTGACTAGCTTCGAGTCGTTTGGCACCGAGTTGAGGATTGAAAGCACAATTTCGGATCAGAAAGTAAGTTTTGAGATGAAGTAAGTCTCATGTCTAACTCTGTGAGGGGGAAATTACCCCTAGGTGTTGTATATTGATGTATGCTACTTGTTGTGGTGAATACGTACGTGTTAGGTGATGAGAGCCCGTACGTGGCTACATTCATGTTATAGTCCGGGTAGACTTAGGTTCACATCATGCTATAGTTCTACTATTTGAGCAGTCTCTCGCCTATTAAATTCCTCTGTTTTACATTTCTACTTGAGACTAGACGTGCTATGGTAGAGACTTCACGAGTTCATGATTAGTCGCCAAATAACTTTACTCCTCTTACTGTATGTTTTCGTGATATATATATATATATATATATACACACACACATATACTTCAGTGAAAGGTTTTTATTAAAAAGATTACAACTCACACGTTTATTCGTGAGTGGGGTCAAGGACCCGTCAAAGCTTCTTATTCTAATGGGATCGGGTTGTTCCCCTCGGCAGGATTATGTGTTTCCACTCTTATGGGATCAGGTTGTTCGCCTCGGAAGGAATATGTATTTCCACTCTTATGGGATCGGGTGGTTCGCTTCGGTACGATTATGTATTTCCACACTTATGGGATCGGGTCGTTCGCCTCGGCAGGATTATGTATTTCAACTCTTATGGGATCGGGTCGTTCGCCTCGGATAAGTAGGGATTTTAACCTATTATTTGCTCTTTTTTACTTGTTTTTTAGGCCAAAAATGCGTGAAGGTATTCCCGTAAACTAATGAAATATGCTTGCTTGTAGGAATTCTTAAAAATGAGCCAAAGGAGCCATAATCAACTCATAAAGGAGTCAAAAGTTGAACAAAAACCAAGGCTGGGAAAAGAGTTCTTAAGCGAGGACCGCATAAATATTGTGCGGCAGCGAAAGCTATAATGCGGTTGAGAACATAATTACGCGGTCCGCGAAAGGGAGATTCAAAGAGGGTGATTTTTGGGCTAACTGATGAGCAACGCGAAAATACCTGTAGGACCGCGATTGGAATTACACGAACCGTGATGACTGAGGTTCAGAGAGCTTGCAACTTAAGCAAAAGCGAGAAGTGCGGTCCGCATCATAATTTTTGCGGCCGTGGAAGTCCCTTGTGCGGCCGCGATCCAAATTACGCGATCCGCAAAATGAAGAACCAGAGAGTTGATTTCAATCCAAACTCAAGCAAGTGCAGACCGCATCACTTTTATGCGGCCGCATAATCTGGAGTGCAGCCGCACTTGGAATTATGCAGTCCGCGAAAGATCAGCTCAACCCAGATCAAAAAAAGAGGAACGCGGACCGCGATCTGAATTGCGCGGCCGCGAAAGCAAGAGTGCGGCTGCACTCAGAATTATGCGGCCGCACAACCTTCATAGGGTTATTTTTGTCAGATATTTTCAGCTTAGTATAAATAGAACGTTTTGTCATTTTTAGGTCATGTTATGTATTGTATGAGCACGTGAGACGGCTAGGTTTTCCGTTTTGGGCCATTTTGTACTAGATTTATCTTTTAACATTAGATTTTCATATTTTAATCTAGTATTATGAATTATATCTTCATTTCATCTTTAATTTCTATTATTTCCATGAGTAGCTAGACCCATAGCTAGGGTTGTGACCCAACCCTAGTGTGGGTATTTAATGGGTGTTGGATTTTAGGGCTTGAATGTGAATGGGTTCGTGATATTTAGCCCAAATCTTGATAGAACTATAGAATTAATGGTTGCAAATATTGATTCATGCCTTTATGACTCTATTTGAGAAAGAGGGACTAAGTCTAGGAAAACTAGGCTAACAAGGAATTGGGGTGAACTCAAGAAATTGATAGCCCCAATTAAAGGGTTAAACCTAGAGATAGTAATACCCGACTTGAGCTAATATCACTAGAATTGCATGAATACCCATTTGGACTTGACAAAGCCAAATTGGGCAAAATTACTCAAACTACCAAGAGGTATAGAGTGAGTGCCCGGGTGTGATAGCTATATTACGACCTAAACTACATCAAGCTTGCCCTAGATTCTTGCTACCCATTAGATATCCACCTAGTAAGAAGTCACTACTCTAGTCTCTTTAAACACTTGAAACCCAACAACAAAAATATTGTACTTAGTTTCTATTATTGCATACAATAGAGTAAAGTTAGAAGTAGAAATCAAACCCAAAATTAGTGGAAGTAATTAGAAGAAAACCCCCCATTTACCTTAGATATAAACCTAATTTCAAACAAATTAACTCCCGGTGGATCCGATCCCGACCTAGTTGGGTTAAAACTGCATCGACCACCCTCGCTACTCAATAGTAGTGTAGGCTTGGACCCGATCAACCTCGGTAGGACTTATGTACCACACTCTTATGGGGGAGGCTACTTTCAGATAACCAATGTCATGCTTACACTATTGGAACAGAGGGGTTTCTTCACCGGAGCTCCACATCAGAACGCATATTAGCATCTCAAAGGTTTTGTAGACGTGTGATGGGGAGCAAGCAGACGAATGTATCTGAGGATGCTTTGAGGTTAAGGCTTTTCCCATTTTCTCTAAGAGGAAAGGCTTTAGATTGGCTTGAGAGGCTACCCAACCATTCCATACACACTTGGGATGAGTTAGCTGAGAAGTTCATAGCAAATTTCTTTTCTATGGGACATATGGCAATATTAAGAGATGAGATCCTAGCTTTCAAACAAGATCCAAATGAACTGTTACATGAGATTTGGGAACGGTACCGCACAATGGTCAAAGAATGCCCCAATAACGATATGATCGAGGCAATGATCCAGCAAACCTTTTATTGGGGAATCAACACAACTAACCAATGTGTGATGATTCAGCTCGCAGGGGGTAACTTCATGAACACGCCATACTCAGAAGCATGTGAAATATTAGATGAAATGGCGGATACCTCTTCGGCTTGGAAAAGTAGGGCCAACGTTCCTCAGGGTGACCCTAAGGTTATCCACCTTTACAAGGAACTTCATGATCATGGACAAGCCATAGAAGAATTGACAACAACCATGAATCAGTTGGACAAGGCTCAGCTTCATCAGGTTCAAGGGCCAAAACAAGTAAATGCCATGGAATAAGTAAACATGATGGTCAACAAGAGAAGACAGAGAGGTCAAAAAGTTCAAAAAGATCCGGATCAATTTGAGCAAAGTGGTAGTGGGTACAATCAAGATGACTCTTATGATGATCAAAGTGAAGAGGTTTTATATGCCAATCAGTGGCGGATTTACATGGACAGTTGTGGGTGCTTGAGCACCCATTACATTCGACCGGATTTAGTAAATTTACATAGGTAATTATAAAATATTTAGATAAATATTAAGTAAGCACCCACAACTAAATTACATTTGACCAGATTTAGTAAATTTACATAGGTAATTATAAAATATTAAGATAAATATTAAGTAAGCACCCGCAACTAAATTTCTTTTTCCTCTTCTTTCTGACTTTTTATCGACAAGCACCCATAACTTTAAAATTTTGGATCCACCACTGATTCCAATAATTACCAAGGTCAGCGGTGAAATGCTCCAAATAAACAACAGTGGAGATCACAGGCGTGGGCGAAGCTACACTATAGTGAGGGTGGTCAATTGACCACCCTTTGTCGGAAAATTATACTGCGTATATAGGTAAAATGTTAGGTTTTAGAGGTAAATAACATTTATTGAACACCCTTTGTCAGAAATTTTTTTTACTTCTTTCAAGTTTGAACACCCTAGGAAAAATTTCTAGCTTCGCCAGTGATCACAGGGAAACAATCAAAATTGGGGAAACCAAGGTCAACAAGGGAATTGGAATAGTGCCAACAACAACAATCAGAGCAATTGGGGGAACAACAATCAAAATTGGGGTAATCAAAGAAATCAAAGCAATTGGGAAGGAAATAATCAAGGCAACTGGGGTGGCAGGCAATGGAAATCAAGGGGGTTGGAACAACAATAATCAAGGAAATTGGGGTCGGGCTTTCAAAGTCCCCCGATGTATCAACAACCCAACAACCTGCCTCCATATCCGTCACAAGGGCCAAGTTCTTCCAACAATGAGATGGGACGGATAGAAAACATGTTCAAATAAATGATGGAAAGAAACGTCGACCCGATGCCTAGATAGCCTTCCACAACACTTCTATCTGCAACTTGGAAGTCCAAATGGGTCAAATTTCTCAAGCCTTGAATACTCTCCCTAAGGGGGCACTACCAAGTGATATGGTGGTGAACCCGAAGGGCGGGAACAACACGAGGCATGCTATGGCGGTGACTACAAGAAGTGGGAGAGGTGGAGATGCTAGTACCTCTAATCCAAGAAAGATTGTGAATGATGATGTGGTAGTGCAAGAAGATTATGAGCCAAGTAATGATATGCAAGTAAATGATGAAGTGAGGATAGACATTGATGAAAATGTGGAGGAGACACAAGATGATGTGAACTCGTCTAGGGAGTATGTGATAGACATACCGGATCCGGTAGTGCCCAAAACCAAGGCTCATTTTCCAAGGCCACCTCCACCATATCCTCAAAGGCTCCTAAAGAAAAACAATGAGAACCAATTCAATAAATTCATTGATATGATGAAACGTTTGTCCATAAATGTGCCATTGGTTGAAACCCTAGAACAAATATCGGGAAATACCAAGTTCATGAAAGACTTGGTAACAAAGAAGAGATCAATGAATAGTGAAACGGTCAAAATACCACATCAAGTGAGTGCCATTGTGCATTCCATGGCTCCAAAGTTAGAAGACCCCGGTGCTTTTACAATCACATGCACTATCATCAGTGTCGATTTCGCCAAAGCCTTATGTGACTTGGGAGAGAGCATTAATTTGATGCCATATTTTATTTTCAAGACATAGGGGATTGGGAAACCAAGACCCAAATCAATGAGGTTGCAAATGGCGTACCGGACAATGAATAGGCCATTGGAGATAATTGATGATGTGCTTATTCGGGTCGACAAGTTCATACTTCCCACATACTTTGTGATACTTGACTGTGAGGTTGACTATGAGGTGCCAATCATATTGGGGAGACCTTTCATAGCTACAGGGAAGGCCTTAGTTGATGTGGAAGCTGGGGAGCTCACCTTCCGGGTGGGCGATGAAAAAGTGGTATTCCATGTGTGCAAGTCAATGAGGCAACCTAATAGCAACGAAGTGTGTTCGTTTGTGGATCTTGTGACTGAGGTAATTGTTGATGACACAAGTTCTATGATTAATGTTGAAGACCCATTGGAATCTATTTTATTGAATCATGATGAGGATGAGAAGGAAGGCTTGGTATAATGTGAAAATACTTTGCAAGGAATGGGATCCTATACATATGGGCCCCGAAAACTTTCCTTGGACCTTGAGAACCGAAAGACTCCACCAACAAAGCCCCCAATCGAGGAGCCTCCCACATTGGAGTTGAATTCCTTGCCTCCACACCTCAGGTATGAGTTCTTAGGCCCTTGTTCCACATTACATATTATTCTTTCTTCGTGCTTAACTAACGTGCAGGTAGCTTCCACCCTTGTGGTGCTCCCAAGGAGGAAGAAAGCAATAGGTTGGACATTGGCGGATATTCGGGGTATAAGCCTCGCCTTTTGCATGCACAAAATCATATTTGAGGAGGATTCCAAACCCTCAGTGGAACATCAAAAAGGTTGAATGAGGCCATGCAAGAGGTAGTCAAGAAAGAGATCATCAAGTGGATAAATGCAGGGGTTGTCTACCCCATTTCGGATAGTTCATGGACTTCGCCGGTACAATATGTTCCAAAGAATGGGGGCATGACTGTGATCACAAATGATAAAAATGAATTGATCCCAACAAGAATTGTCACCGGTTGGAGGGTACGCATGGATTATAGAAAGCTCAACAAAGTGACTCGGAAAGACCATTTTCGTTTCCATTTCTTGATCAAATGTTGGATAGGCTTGCCGGACGTGCTTATTATTGCTTTTTGGATGGGTATTCCGGATATAACCAGATTCTTATTGCACCTAAAGACCAAGAGAAAACCACACTCACTTGTCCGTATAGCACATTCGCATTCTCAAGGATGCCGTTTGGTTTATGTAATGCACCGGATACTTTTCAGCGGTGTATGATTGCAATATTCACGGATATGATGGAGGACTTCCTCGAGGTTTTCATGGATGATTTCTCTGTTGTAGGGGATTCCTTTGAAGAATGTTTGGATAATCTTGATAAGTTTTTGGCACATTGTGAAGAGACCAACTTAGTGCTTAATTGGGAGAAGTACCACTTTATGGTCGAGGAGGACATTGATTCTTGCGGAGGGAGTTATGCGACGCACTATGCGATCGCATAACAGGTATGCGGACCGCATACTTGTCGCATAACTGGGCAGTCTGTTTTCCCTTTTGGCTCAGCTGAGGGATATTTATGCGACAGGAATGCGGACCGCATAGCAGGAATGTGATCGCATTCCTGACCGCATTTCCTGCTTCGGGGCTTCTAATTTCTGATTTTAAAACCCGACCCCTAGTTTAACAAAACGCCCCTCCCCTTCATTTTAACACCTATCTGACTAAAATAGAGAGAAGTGAGAATGGGTTCTAGAGAGAGAAGTCATGATCTTCCCCAAATTGTTCTTCCATCTCTACTCAAGCCTGGAAGTTTATCGAGTAGTCGTCATCTTCTTCATCATAAGAGGTAAGTCTTCACCCTATTTCCTCAAATTCTCAGAGTTTAGTTAAGAATAAAACACACATAGGTTGGTTCTTGAGAATGAAAGTTGAGACCTTACATGCATGTGAATAATCTTCCATAACCTAGTAAAGGGAAGCAAGTAGAGTAATCTTTCACTAAAAAGGGTTTAGTTAATCTAAGGGATCACATAGTGTTTGATAAAATGCTCAAATCAATTCAAGACTCCTAATTCTAAGGTAAATATGTCACATTGTGAACTAGATTGACGGTGCTAGACGGTTCGGTAATTATGATAGAAATAAAAGGGGATTCTGATTCGAGGTACGTATGGCTAACTTTAATCTTGGTAGAGTCACCTTGTTGGTGTCTGAGCATTCGGTATGAGTTCCTGGCTTATGCATATGTGAATTTATTGTTCTAATGTGTTGAGACGTAAGATTTTATTCTCTGGTTGTCCTAGTTGATTTTTCCATGCCACCATGCTATGTGAGATTATGAAAAGGGTGATTCCTTGTGCTTACTCCATCATCTGTAAAACTCGTTATGTGCTTGAACATCTCGGTATGAAAGGTTTTGCTACCAAACAAAAGAAATGATAACGAATCATATTGTTGAATGTATCTAAGTGCTAAATGTTGTGTAGTAAATAATGGAAAGGAAATGTGGATTTAACCTATTAAGATATATGTTGATGGCATACCGCATTGGACTAACTGTTTGGTAAAGATTTCTGTGGCCATGATTTCATATGGTTATTTGGTTGTTACGAATGAATGTACTTGATGATGAGAACCTTTGTGATTGAATTGTTGGGTGATGTTGCTACAAATGATGGGGAGTAAATGTGGGATGATTTTATTAAGCTAAATGATTATGGCACACCGTACATGACTTACTGTTTGGTAAAGATTATTGTGAACACATGATTGTTTCGTTGTTATGAAATTATACTCTTGATGATATGAAGTCTTGTGATTGAATTGTGGGTTGTTATTGTTGCTATGAAATGTGATTGTACGGTGGGATCGAGTTGAGCGCCGCAACAGGAGGAATAAGGGTGATATGTGAGAAGTAATAAGGGTGGAATGTGATTGTCCGGTGGGATCGGGTTGCGCGCCGCAATAGAATGTAATAAGGTTGGAATGTGATTGTCCGGTAGGATCGGGTTGCGTGCCGCAACGGGAAGAAATAAGGGTGGATTGTGTAGAAATAAGAATCTGTGAAACTCCCAATTGTGTTTATTTCTGTATCTCTGTGCAGTAATTGTTTGGTTTCTCTAGTTGTCTTATATCTTGTGTACTGTTTGATTCTACTTAGAATAAAGTTTGTTCATACATGCTAGTACTATTCAACAGCACTAACGTCCCTTTTGCCGGGGGCGCTACATATTTTATATGGATGTAGGTGGTTCCATAGCAGGTAGCTCAGTCCGCCGATAGTGGTGCCTCCTCTTCATCCCTTCAGCAGTTCTGGTGAGCCCCACTTCCTCTCGAGGTCGTGTGTAGTATATATCATCTTCTTTTATATATGTTGCGTCATTAAAGGTATAGCCGTGGCCTTGTTGCCGGCAGGTTTATGTAAACCTCCTAGTACTCTTAGAGGCTCCGTAGACACTGTGTGGGTTGTATATATGTATTTTGGGCAGTAGATGTGTTCGGTCAAAATCGTGGTCCGTGTTGGAAAAGTTGTATGTATTATATACGTTTTTGGATTATCAAATGTTGAAAGTTAAAAGAGGAAATGAACTTATGTTGTAAATCGTACTTTGAATCTAAATTGGCTAATTCATATGGAACAATGTATATTTTAGACACGGGGCAACGCGTTGGGTAGGAAAGGCAAACCAGGTCCGCTAAACCGGGATCATCCGGTTAGGCGCCGGTCTCGTCCCTCTGTTTTGGGGCGTGACAAACTTGGTATCAGATCCTAAGGTTTTGAAAGTTTCCTAGGATGTCTTGGAGTCGTGTCTAGTAGAGCCCTTCTTATCGGTGTGTTGTCGACCACATCCATAATTAGGGGGCTGCATGGACATTTAGGAAAGTACCCACTTATTGCTATTTTATATCGTGCGATGTGGTGAAAGGTGAGGTTTTCTATCTCTAACTCGTGTGATGTTCCAATTTTCAGTAAATGGTGCCCAAGAAGAGAGCTCGACTCGGCCTAGAGGCCAATGCCACCCCAAGTGTGGCTATAAATTCTCAATCTGATGGTGCGGGTGAGGACAATTCCCCGACCATGAATCATCCTAACTCCTCTATTCCTGGCCAGACTATTCCAGTTCCTACTCCAGCGGAGGGTGCTACGATCCCTCCCACTGATATTCCTGATCCTCCTCCAGCCCCAGCTTCGGGTCCTGATATTTCTGATGGGAACTTCAGGGGGCTATTCAGATGTTGACGCAGTTGGTGGCCTCCCAGGCCCAAAGATCACATGCTGCCCCTGCGTCCTCTAGCGAGTAAGGGGATTCTTCAGGTTCCAGGGTCAACCCGTTTCTGCTGTTAGCCCCTCCAGAGTTCACAGGCACCAACCCAGAGGCCGATCCTCAGGAGTTTATAGACGAAATGTACAAGACCCTTCGAGTTATGAGGGCTACTGAGACAGAGGGAGTTGAGTTAGCTTCCTATCGTCTAAAGGGAGCGGCATATTCATGGTTCGAGATGTGGGAGAGTTCCCGTGGAGAGGGGAGCCCTCCGGCGAGGTGGGATGAGTTTGTAGATGCTTTTATGGATCATTTCTTTCCTGCCGAGACTAGGGCAGCCCGTGCTGCAGAGTTTGAGGTCCTTAAGCAGGGCAACATGAGTGTGTGGGAGTATCATATGGAGTTCGTGCGCTTGTCCAAGTATGCTATCCACATGATGCCGACTATGGAGGCCAGAGTTCATCGGTTTGTTTAGGGCCTTGGTCCCTTGGTTATCAATGAGGCTGCTACAGCTGCTTTGCACTCAGATATGAACTATGGGAAAATTGTTGGATTCGCCCATGTTACGCCCCGCAATATTACGTCGACATTACGTCCCGTAGTACTATATCACGATGATGTTACGTTTCGCAGTATTAAATTACGACGGTGTCGCACCCTGTAGTATTGTACATTGAATTTGTCGTAAGGTAATTGAAATCAGTCCAAGGAAAAGACACTACCAGAAAATGGGCCTATGGCTACAGTTATTTTAGCGACGGTTCAACAACCGTTGCCATAGACCCTATATGGTAACGGTTACAACCGTTACAATAGAATATAGGTGATATTAGCACACTTTAACTATACAACTGTTGCAATTGTAGAACAACCGTTGCAATAGATTCATCTGGCAGTACGGTTATATAAATCATCCCAATAAAGCAATCTACTGGAACGGTTCTTTTGAAAATGTTTCTATTGGAACGGTTATTTTTTCCCACTTTATTTTCCCACCTGAAATTTGTTAAACCCGCCAAAACAACCCCTATTTTTATTTTTTTGAATAATTTAATTATCTAAATATTTAATATAAAAAAATTGCCCTTTCTATATGGGATACCCCCAATATCGCGGATACCCTCAATGCAAATTAACCCTTCTCTTCTTCACTGACCCTCTTCCATCTCACCGTTCCAAATCTTCTTCTTCTTCACTGACTCACGCTATCTCACTGATACACTCATCTTTCTCTCTCTCTAAAAGCTCTGATGCTCCCATCTCTTTCTCCGATGCCTTGAAAAAACCCCAATCCTCTTTTAATTTAGAGTTTTGAGGATAATAACCATTTTAATTTTTTGTGGTTTAAGTTGATTAAGTGTAGAAAGAAATGGCGACTACTCAGCTAAAATCATCATCAATTTGTGCAAAGGGTTTTGTATTCTTTGAAGGGCTTAGGTCAACTGGTTGTGTAAAGGTTACAAACTAAGGATTGGAGAAACAATTTGGATACCCAAATACGAAAGTAATAAGATTTTTTTCTGATCTCTTTGCACTTTCTGGCTCGTAATCGAGAAATCTGGCTTATTTAAAAATGGCAGTTCGAAGGTAATACAGAACAATTTTGTTGTTTTTTGGGTTTTCTTATATTTATTTCAGTTGAATTAGGGATTTTGTGTGAATTTTCAGCTACTTTTTTCTTGTGCTAACATCTGTGTTGGGTATCATAGGGGTATAGCTTTATCTTTGCCTTCTTATGCTTGAAGTATCTGAATTTTTTGAAAATAGGAGCTAGTAGAACTCGACGCATTTTTGAGAGATTACCATGTGATTAAGGGAAAGGTATTGAGAGATTACTTGATTGAAGTGGAGAAAGAGGGGAGTGAAAAAGATTCGGATTTTTTTTTGAAAATAGAAAAACTGCTTCCTTATTTAAGATTTTGTCAAATGCTAATCAATGGTCCAACTCCCAGGGACTCCCTGGGTGTCTGAATTCAACAGAATTGTATTACACATAACTTGTTCTTCATTTACCTTATCACCAAATAAAATTGTACGAGTTACTAATTTAAAGGTTTTTGATATCATTTGTCTGTTCTTTGTTATTGACTCAATTTTACATATTTTCTAATTTAAAACTAATCAATTTGGTCTTGTAGGCTGAAATGAAAAGAATACAATCAACACAAGAAAGTACTGAAGATGGCAGTTAATCAGTTGATGCGTTTGCATCAATCATGGGACCTGAGCATCCATGTCGCCTAAGATTGCATGGACGTGGGGTAACCAAAACGGCCTTAAAAAGAAAAGTGGGAGATTTTAGACCATCTTCAAGTTCTGCTGATGAGATAATGCAGCAAAAAATAGAGGAAATGGAAGAAAGGATGCAGCAAAGAATGCAAGAAAAGTTCAACGCACAAAAAGATGCCATGTAACTAGAATTTGCAGTCAACATCATTTCACAACTGAAGCGTCTGAATCCAGATTTACGGGTTGATCCCAGCATGCTAGCTTTCAATGCTCGTTCACCCGGAGAAGCTTCCTCTGCGCAACAAGCTGCTATGACACTGATGAATCATCTATCTACTGGGAGTAACAATCAAGGTCAGTACGTACTCCAAATGTTACACCCCTTCTTTTCTTTGTTTCTTTCTCTCTTTCTTCTCTTCCTCCTTATGCTTCTCCTCATCCTTTTGTTGCTTTTCTACCAGTGCGCTCTCCCTGTTCTATTTTTTTTAGAGAGAAGTTAGTAAGATGGCTAAGTCTAGTTAGATAATGAAGTTTAACTATTATCAGTAAATTAAGTTATAACTTTAGCCAGACCACATCAAACTTGTTTTGTAACTTTAGCACGACCAAGAAACCGAGTCTTCTGATGCAAAAGGAATCAAGCAAATAGCAGTGACGTTGTAGTTAGAACAAGAATAGGAATAGTAGCAATGAGAAGAATGGCAATTTTTGAGAAGTTAAATTCTCAGCAAAGTCTTAGTAAGTGGTGGACTCTAAATTAAGAAATAAAGTTTGTTATCTACTTATATAGTACTAAATACATATTCAGAAAATGAAGCATGGAAAACATGTGGAAACTAATGGAACCTTTGAATACCCCAGAAAAAAACAGAATATTAGAAGGGCCGGATACATCAAGGCTCACTAAAAGTAAAGAGAGAAGAAGAATCCCATGAAAAATATTGACTTCTACTCTTGTCTCTTGCAACTTTAGATTTTCAAGAAAACCAATTCCTGTGTAGCGTGCAAAATATCATCACTATTGTTTTCCTTTCAACAGTTTCAATTATTTCCGCAGGGCATGCCTAAAAGCAATTATTCAATTTATCTCTTATGCCATTAAGTATAGTAGATGAATACTAGCAACTCTCTGGGCTTTAAGATATAAATATTACGCTGGAGAAAGGCAAACATTACTGCAATAAAGAAAGCAGTAATAGACATCCTACTAAGAAATCATGAATAAAGAAAATAATACATCTTCTCGATATGATAGTGCAGCCAACGAATTACAATGTAAGAGGACAAATATGAGCAACTTTAAGTGATAAAATTTAGAATTGAATAAAGAAAAAAAGGAGGGATATTGATTAAATTTTTGATTTCACAACCAATTTTACAGTTTTATATACAAGTCACTTTGCTTTTCTGTGCACTTGTGAAGCCTTTGAACAACTCATTTATGTACATTTTGGAACTCTATCTTTATTAGATTGTTCATTTGCTTATGTTTTGGTAAGGCGGGACTCTGTCCCGACCTTTATGATATCTATGTACTCTTAGAGGCTTGTAGACATATGTCGTGTATATAAAGAATTGTACGGCCTGGCCGGCCTATGTTTTGAGTTTATAAAGGATTATGTTGGCCTATTAGGCCCATATGTCACGTGTATGTAATGATGTAATAAGAAAGATACGTTACGTTGGTACTCGGTTGGGTAAGGTACCGGGTGTCCGTCGCGGCCCATCTGCTTGGGTCGTGACAGCCCAGGCAATGGAGAATCGGAAATTGAAGATAAGAATGGAGAGGGAGAGTAGTAGTAGGGCCCGGTCAGCGGGCAACCCTGGGAGTTTAGTTGGAGGTGTGAGATCAGCCCTTGGGAAAGGGTCATCAGGGCCATCTCAGTCCTATGCTCAGTCCTCAGCCAGTGCACCGCCATCAGGGCACAGTTATCAGCAGGGAGGTCATTTGGGGCCCGGTTCAGATAGCAGGAGGTTCCATCAGTCGGGTCGTTCAGGTGGGAGGTTCCAGCAGCAGAGGAGGGCCCCGTGCCCTAAGTGTGGGAGGTTTAATTATGAGCCTTGTTACTTGGATATCCCGGTATGCTATAGATGCGGAGTGAGGGGCCATGTACAGCGAGACTGTCGTGAACCCAGTCAGGGCGCAGGTAGGGGTACTGCTCAGCCATCCAGTTCATCAGCCGCTACATCTTCAGCACGCCCTCCAGCACCAGCAGGGCACGGTGCAGCTAGGGGTAGAGCACGGGGTCAAGGGGACCCAATCGGTTCTATGCTTTGAGTGATCGCCAGAGTGCTGAGGTTTCTCCAGATGTTGTCACAGGTATTCTGACTATTCAAACACATGATGTTTATTCTCTTATTGATCCCGGATCTTCATTGTCATATGTTACTCCATTTATTGCTTCGAGTTTTGGGATAGAACCCGAACAACTTCATGAGTCGTTCTCAGTGTCGACTCCGATTGGTGAATCTCTTACGGCCGCGCGAGTCTATAGGAATTGCTTTGTCACGATGTGTGGTCGGGATACCACGGCCGATCTTATTGAGTAGAAATGATAGATTTTGATGTAATTATGGGGATGGATTGGCTCTACTCGTGGTTTGCTAAACTCGACTGCCGAAACAGAATTATGAGGCTTGAGTGTCCTAATGAACCAGTTATTGAATGGAAAGGGAATGACGTTGTGCCGAGGGGTAGGTTTATTTCCTGTCGTAAGGTATCCAAGATGATCAGGAAGGGGTGCATCTATCAATTGGTCCGGGTTGCGGATGCCACTTCAGAGGTGATTGCTCCCGAGTCCGTGTCGGTTGTGAATAAGTTTCTTAAAGAATTTCCAGATGAGCTTCCTAGGATTCCACCAGATAGAGAGATTGAATTCGGGATTGATGTATTGCCAGATACGAAGCCAATATCTATTCCCCCTTACAGGATGGCGCCAGCGGAATTGAGAGAGTTAATAGAACAATTGAAAGATCTATTAGAAAAGGGTTTCATTCGGCCAAGCGTGTCGCCTTGGGGCGCACCGGTTCTTTTTGTCAGAATGAAGGATGGATCGCTTAGGATGTGTATTAATTATCGGCAGCTCAACAAGGTCACCATCAAGAACAAATATCCATTACCTCAGATAGATGACTTGTTCGATCAATTGCAAGGTGCTAGGTTCTTCTCAAAGATTTATTTACGGTCCGGGTATCACCAGTTGAAGATCAGGGAGCAGGATGTTCCTAAGACCGCCTTCAGGACTCGTTATGAGCACTTTGAATTTTTGGTAATGTCTTTTGGGCTAACCAACACCCCAGCCGCTTTTATGGATCTTATGAATTGAGTTTTCAAGTTGTTTCTTGACTCTTTTGTGATAGTCTTCATTGATGATATCCTTGTTTATTCCCGAAGTCGGTAAGATCATGCTAATCACCTCAGGGCGGTTCTGAAGACTCTTCATCAGAACCAGTTGTATGCAAAGTTTTCAAAATGTGAGTTTTGGCTAGAATCAGTCACCTTTTTGGGCCATGTTGTTTCTAGGGAAGGGATTCAGGTTGATCCCCAAAAGATCGCAGCGGTGAAGGATTGGCCTAGACCAACGACCCCGACAGAGATTCGTAGTTTCTTGGGTCTAGTTGGGTATTATCGGAGGTTCGGGGAGGGATTATCTACTCTCGCCTCCCCATTGACTAAGTTGACGCAGAAAGCAGTTAAGTTTCAGTGGTCCGATGCTTGTGAAAAGAGTTTTCAGGAATTGAAGTCGAGATTGACTTCGGCGCTAGTGTTGACCTTACCAGAAGGTTCAGAGGGGTTTGTGGTTTATTGTGATACTTTGAGGGTTATTTTGGGGTGTGTGATGGTAAGGTAATAGTGTATGCTTCCAGATAGATCAAGAATCACGAGAAGAATTATCCGACGCATGATTTGGAGCTCGCAGCGGTTGTGTTTGCATTGAAAATCTGACGGCATTATCTTTACAGGGTACATGTGGACGTGTTCACAGACCACAAGAGTCTTCAGTAATTATTCAAACAGAAGGAGTTGAACTTAAGGCAGCGGAGGTGGTTAGAAGTGCTCAAGGATTATGATATGAATATTTTGTACCATCTAGGAAAGGCGAATGTGGTAGCCGACACTCTTAGTCGGAAATCCATTGGTATCTCGGTCCATTTGGAAGCAGTTCAGAGGCCTTTGGCTTGGGAGGTTTATCAGTTGACCAGTCTAGGGGTCTGTCTTTCGGCCTCAGATGAGGGAATGTCGTGGTGCATAATGGAGCGGAGTCTTCGCTTGTAGAGGAAGTCAAGGGAAAGCAATTCAGAGATCCGGCTTTCGCACAGTTAAGGGGAGCAATTTTTAATCACAAGACTTTAGCATTTTCACTCGGCAATGATGACGGTGTTTTGCGGTACCAAGGGAGGCTATGTGTTCCGAATGTGGATAATCTTCGGGAGAGAGTTATGGCAGAGGATCACAATTCTAGGTATTCTGTGCACCCAAGTTCTACGAAAATGTATCGCGATCTCAAGGAGATTTTCTGGTGGAATGGTATGAAGAGGGGTGTGGTGGACTTTGTGGCTAGGTGTCCGAATTGTCAGCAAGTGAAGGTCGAGCATCAGAAGCCCGGTGGGTTGACGCAGCTTATGGAAATACCGATGTGGAAATGGGAAATGATCAATATGGACTTTGTGGTAGGGTAACCCCGCACTCAGTGCAAGTTCGACTCAATTTGGGTAATAGTGGATCGACTCACGAAGTCAGCACATTTCTTGCCAGTCAAGTCCACCGATACTGCAGAACAGTACGCTCAGTTATATCTCAGAGAAATAGTCAGATTCCATGGAACTCCAGTATCTATAATCTCGGATCGAGGGGCCCAGTTCACAGCTAACTTTTGGAGGAAATTTCAGCAAGGTTTGGGTACTCAGGTAAATCTCAGCACGGCTTTCCACCCTCAGACGGACGGTCAGGTGGAGCAGACTATTCAAACGCTTGAAGATATGTTGTGGGCTTGTGTTTTAGATTTCAAGGGTAGCTGGGATGATCACTTGCCTCTTATAGAACTTGCTTATAGTAACCGTTTCCATGCTAGTATTCAGATGAGGGAATGTCGTGGTGCAAAATGGAGCGGAGTCTTCGCTTGTAGAGGAAGTCAAGGGAAAGCAATTCAGAGATCCGGCTTTCGCACAGTTAAGGGGAGCAATTTTTAATCACAAGACTTTAGCATTTTCACTCGGCAATGATGACGGTGTTTTGCGGTACCAAGGGAGGCTATGTGTTCCGAATGTGGATAATCTTCGGGAGAGAGTTATGGCAGAGGATCACAATTCTAGGTATTCTGTGCACCCAAGTTCTACGAAAATGTATCGCGATCTCAAGGAGATTTTCTGGTGGAATGGTATGAAGAGGGGTGTGGCGGACTTTGTGGCTAGGTGTCCGAATTGTCAGCAAGTGAAGGTCGAGCATCAGAAGCCCGGTGGGTTGACGCAGCTTATGGAAACACCGATGTGGAAATGGGAAATGATCAATATGGACTTTGTGGTAGGGTAACCCCGCACTCAGTGCAAGTTCGACTCAATTTGGGTAATAGTGGATCGACTCACGAAGTCAGCACATTTCTTGCCAGTCAAGTCCACCGATACTGCAGAACAGTACGCTCAGTTGTATCTCAGAGAAATAGTCAGATTCCATGGCACTCCAGTATCTATAATCTCGGATCGAGGGGCCCAGTTCACAGCTAACTTTTGGAGGAAATTTTAGCAAGGTTTAGGTACTCAAGTAAATCTCAGCACGGCTTTCCACCCTCAGACGGACGGTCAGGCGGAGCGGACTATTCAAACGCTTGAAGATATGTTGTGGGCTTGTGTTTTAGATTTCAAGGGTAGCTGGGATGATCACTTGCCTCTTATAGAACTTTCTTACAATAACCGTTTCCATGCTAGTATTTAGATGGTCCCATTTGAGGCATTGTACGGAAGGAGGTGTAGGTCTCCGATTGGATGGTTTGAGGTTGGTGAGGCGGAATTGTTAGGACCGGATCTTGTGCACCAAGCTATGGAAAAAGTTAGAGTCATCCAGGAGAGGATGAAAACTGCTCAAAATCGTCAGAAATACTATGTGTACGTTCGTCGTAGATATTTGGAGTTCCAAGTAGATGATTGGGTATTCTTGAAGGTGTCTCCCATGAAGGGAGTGATGCGGTTTGGAAAGATAGAGAAGTTGAGCCCGAGGTATGTCGGGCCATGTCGGATCGCTCAAAGGATAGGGCAGGTAGCGTATAGGCTGGAATTGCCCCTTGAAATGTCATTAGTGCATCCAGTGTTTCATGTGTCCATGATAAAGAAGGTAATTAGATATCCATCTGTCATCATGCCAGTTGAGACCATTGAAATTAATGAAGAATTGTCATATGAAGAGGTTCCGGTTGCTATACTTGATAGGAAAGTCCGTAGATTGAGAAACAAAGAGATTGCTTCTGTTAAAGTGTTATGGCGAAGTCAACAAGCCGAGGAAGCCACGTGGGAAGAGGAAAATGAAATGAAAGAAAAATATCCCCATTTGTTTTAATAAGTCTAGTAGTGGTCATGAGAACTGCCATCTCTAAGCAATTACACTTTTGTGTCAAATTTTGTGCAAGAACACTTCACTCTCCTAATTTCCTTACTATTGTGACTTCTTAATTTTGTGCCACTTTTGTGTATATTGTTGAATAGTTAAATTATGTGCAAGTCATGTGATAGTTGAATGATATGCAAGTTTGTGGAATTAACTGAATTATGTATAGCATGTTGAAGTAGTTGAATTATATACAATTTGATGAGGTATCTGAATTATGTGCAAGTTGTTGGAGTAAATGAAAATGTGTGAAAGTGGTTAAAATGTGTTGTAGGGGCTCTCTGACAGGTAGATAGGCCTAATTACAAAGGAAACTCTGGCAAAATCTTCAGAAAATATCGGAGTTAGTGAAAATTGAGGGTTAGCATATTGTGTTTTCAAAATGATTCCCGTATCCTCATTCGAGGACGAATGATTTTAAGTGGAGGAGGATGTAAAGACCCGTAAAAATTTCATGTCTAAAAACGATGCCCGGTTAGGTTCCCATGTTGTTATAACTGTAGAAATTCTTAAAAGCAGACCTTTTTGAGTAAAAAGGACCCCGGGACTTAAGAGATATAATTTCCCAGAATTGCGCGGATCTGCGGTCCACTATGCAATCGCAGATCAGGTATGCGGACCGCATAGTGGTCGCATACCTGGACAGCCTGCTGTCCAATTTGAGGACAGCTATGCGGCCCAAGATGCGATCGCATTTTGAGAATGCGGGCCGCATAGTTATCGCATTCTTGCACCTTGATTCTTGCGGAGGGAGTTATGCGACGCACTATGCGATCGCATAACAGGTATGCAGACCGCATAGTGGTCACATACCTAGGCAGTCTATTTTCTCTTTCGGCCCAACTGAGGGCCATTTATGCGACAGGAATGCGGACCGCCTAGCAGGAATGCGATCGCATTCCTGGCCGCATTTCCTGCTTCGGGGCTTCTAATTTCTGATTTTAAAACCCGACCCCTAGTTTAATAAAACACCCCTCCCCTTCATTTTAACACCTATCTGACTAAAATACAGAGAAGTGAGAGTGGGTTCTAGAGAGAGAAGTCCTGATCTTCCCCAAATTGGTCCTCCATCTCTACTCAGGCCTAGAAGTTTATCGAGTAGTCGTCATCTTCTTCATCATAAGAGGTAAGTATTCACCCTATTTCCCCAAATTGACAGAGTTTAGTTAAGAATAAAACACATATAAGTTAGCTCTTGAGAATGAAAGTTGAGACCTTGCATGCATGTGAATAATCTTCCATAACCTAGTAAAGGGAAGCAAGTAGAGTAATCTTTCACTAAAAAGGGTTTAGTTAATCTAATGGATCACATAGTGTTTGATAAAATGCACAAATGAATTCAAGACTCCTAATTCTAAGGTAAATGTGTCGCATTGTGAACTAGATTGACGGTGCTAGACGGTTCGGTGAATTGTGATAGAAATAAAAGGGGATTCCGATTCGAGGTACGTATGGCTAACTTTAATCTTTGTAGAGTCGCCTTATTGGTGTCTGAGCATTCAGTATGAGTTCTTGGCTTATGCATATGTGAATTGATTGTTCTAATGTGTTGAGACGTAAGATTTTATTCTCTGGTTGTCCTAGTTGATTTTTCCATGCCACCATGCTATGTGAGATTGTGAAAAGGGTGATTCCTTGTGCTTACTCCATCATGTGCAAAACTCGTTATGTGCTTGAACATTTCGGTATGAAAGGTTGTGCTACCAATTGAAATAAATGATAACGAATCCTATTGTTGAATGTATCTAAGTGCTAAATGTTGTGTAGTAAATAATAGAGAGAAAATGTGGATTTAACCAATTGAGCTATATGTTGATGGCATACCGCATTGGACTCACTTTTTGGTAAAGATTTATGTGGCCTTGATTTCATATGGTTATTTGGTTGTTATGAATGATTGTACTTGATGATGAGAACCTTTGTGATTGAATTGTTGGGTGATGTTGCTGCAAATGATGGGGAGTAAATGTGGGATGATTTTATTAAGCTAAATGATTATGGCACACCGTACATGACTTACTGTTTGGTAAAGATTATTGTGAACACATGATTGTTTCGTTGTTATGAAATTATACTCTTGATGATATGAAGCCTTGTGATTGAATTGTGGGCTGTTATTGTTGCTATGAAATGTGATTGTGCGGTGGGATCGGGTTGCGCTCCGCAACGGGAGGAATAAGGGTGATATGTGAGAAGTAATAAGGGTGGAATGTGATTGTCCGATAGGATCGGGTTGCGCGCCGCAACAGAATGTAATAAGGTTGGAATGTGTTTGTCCGGTGGGATCGGGTTGCGCGCCGCAACAGGAAGAAATAAGGGTGGATTGTGTTGAAATAAGAATCTGTGAAACTCCTAATTGTGTTTATTTTTGTATTGTGCTGTAATTGTTTGGTTTCTCTGACTGTCTTATATCTTGTGTACTGTTTGATTCTACTTAGAACAAAGCTTGTTCATACATGCTAGTACTATTCAACAGTACTAACATCCCTTTTGCCGGTGGCGCTACATCTTTTATATAGATGTAGGTAGTTCCATAGCAAGTAGCTCAGTCCGTCGATAGTGGTGCCTCCTCTTCATCCCTTGAGAAGTTCTGGTGAGCCCCACTTCCTCTCAGGGCCGTGTGTAGTCTATTTCGTCTTCTTTTGTATATGTTACGTCATTAAAGGTATAGTCGGGGCCTTGTTGCCGACAGGTTTATGTAAACCTCCTAGTACTCTTAGAGGCTCCGTAGACACAGTGTGGGTTGTATATATGTATTTTGGGCAGCTGTTGTGTTCACTAGAAATCGTGGTCCGTGTTGGAAAAGTTGTATGTATTATATACGTTTTTGGATTATCAAATGTTGAAAGTTAAAAGAGGAAATGAACTTATGTTGTAAATCATACTTTGAATCTAAATTGGATAATTCATATGGAACAATGTATATTTTAGACACGGGGCAACGCGTTGGGTAGGAAAGGCAAACCAGGTCCGCTTGACCGGGATCATCCGGTTAGGCGCCAGTCTCGTCCCTCAGTTTTGGGGTGTGACAGTTTTCTTTATGTTTTTTCATACATAGTAGTAATGAATAAAAGTATCTCGAGCAGCTTCACTTGGCACTAACACATTTACCTTCGACCTTATGGTTAGAAACAAGTTGATTGGCAAAGATAGCTCTAGTTGTGACCTTTAGACTCTTGAGTTGACTAAAACAATCATTGAGTGGTTTCCTTGAGCCATTTGTGATTTTCAATCTTAGCTAGGGTTGTTGTGGGCCCTTAACTCTGTTCTCGTTAACAATCGAGCAGCTTGAGAGGTGAGGTATTGAATTGCAAGTCCAAGTTCCACGTCAATAAGTCTAGAACTTGCTCTAAATATTTGTCTAGGCGAAATTCTAAGTGTAGCTCGATGTGAGAAATGAGTATAGGCTCTCCTTGATCCAAATTGAAACTTGAAAGCTTCTGTAGCCTACCAATGTGATATCCCTAGCCAACTCCTTTGAGCCTAAGCCTTTTTCATTCAATAGCCACATTATAAGCCTTTATTCGTTTTATAATGACCCTCTCTTGGCACCCCATCTCTCCTTAGAATTCGTGATAAACAACTGGCAAAAGCATAAGTTTGGGGGACGAGGAATTTGAAAGTGATGAAAGGTACAAAGAAGAAAAAGTAATGAAGAAAAATAAAAGCAATGAAAAGGAAGAAAGACCAAAAAGAAATATGTCAAAAAGAAAGTGAAAGTTGAAGGGATTAAAAGAAAGCAATGATGAAAGGCATGAAGTGTTTTGAAAAGGAGAAAAATGATTGTCATGAGAAAGAAAGAGTGACAGTGTGTCTCTCTAGTTCCCCTCTGGAAGAAGAAAATGACTCAAAGAGTCAAGAAAATATGAGCCGAAATGAGAAAATGGAGTGCTTAAGGAAAGAGGAAACCATCATATGCCGATAAATTATACCATGATCCAAAAGCCTTCATTACATTCCCGCAAAAGCCTTATATGATTTCGAGTTGAGTGAGCTTACATTAGTGGTGATTTACATAAGGGGCAAGCTTATGGTACTTAGAGCCGGACTTGTGGCATTCTTTTGAGAGAGATGAGTGCACTTCTTCACAATCCTTGTTTTGAGTGTTACATTCTAAAGTGATATTTGCTCATGGATAGTAGAGGAGGAGGATTTCGGGTTCCACAATCACTTACGTGAGAGAGCGAGCTTCCTTGATGAATTAAGTCAACTCTTGATGCTCTAGTATCACAATAGAACTATGGTACTCAAAAGGTCATAACAAGGTGTTGTTGATAACTCATTTGTGTTAAGGGTAATTGTTAGTCCCAATTGATGCATGATTGATTCACCTTAGGCCAGCTGAAATATCGTTTTTTTTATTTTTCTAGTGGAGGTAGGAATTACCTTATTATCTTGAGGACAAGAAAAATCTTAAGTTTGGGGGAGTTGATAAGTATGGATTTTAACCTATTATTTACTCTCTTTTACTTATGTTTTAGGACAAAAATGCGTGAAGGTATTCCCGGAAACTAATGAAATATGCTTGCTTACAGGAATTGTTCAAAATGAGCCAAAGGAACCACAATAAACTCACAAAGGATTCAAAAGTTGAACAAAAATCAAGGCTGGGAAAAGAGTTCTGAAGCGGGGACCGCACAAATATTGTGCGGCCGCAAAAGTTATAATGTGGTTGCGGACATAATTACGTGATCCGCGAAAGGGAGATTCAGAGAGGGTGATTTTTGGGCTAACTAATAAGCGCGGACCGCACCAAAAATATGCGATCATGAAAATACATGTGCGGCCGCGATTGGAATTACGCGGACCACGATGACTGAGGTTCAGAGAGCTTGCAACTTAAGAAAAACCGAGTAGTGCGGTCCGCATCAAAATTATACAGACGTGGAAGTCCCTTGTGCGGTCGCGATCCAAATTACGCGGTCTGCAAAATGAAGAATTAGAGAGTTGATTTCAAGCCAAACTCTAGCAAGTGTGGACCGCATCACTTTTATGCGGCCACATAATCTGGCGCGGCCGCACTTGGAATTATGCGGTCTGCGAAAGCTCAGCTTAACCCAGATTTAAAAGGGAGGAACGCCGACCGCGATCAGAATTGGGCGGCCGCGAAAGCAAGAGTTCGGCCGCACTCAGAATTATGCGACCGCACAACCTCCGCATGGGTATTTTTGTCAGATATTTTCAGCTTAGTATAAATAGAACTTTTTGTCATTTTTACGTCATGTTATGTATTGTATGAGCATGCGAGACGGCTAGGTTTTTTGGGAAATTTTGTACTAGATTCATCTTTTAACATTAGATTTTCATCTTTTAATATAGTATTATGAATTTTATCTTCATTTCATGTTTAATTTCTATTATTTCCATGAGTAACTAGACCCATAACTAGGATTGTGACCCAACCCTAGTATGGGTATTCAATGGGTGTTGGATTTTAGGGCTTGAATGTGAATGGGTTAGTGATATTTAGCCTAGTTCTTGATAGAATTATAGAATTAATGGTTACAAACATTTATTCATGCCTTTATGACTTAGTCTCTACTTGAGAAAGACGGACTAAGTCTAGGAAAACTAGGCTAACAAGGAATTGGGGTGAACTCAAAAAATTGATAGCCCCAATTAAAGGGTTAAACCTAGAGATAGTAATACCCGACTTGAGCTAATATCACTTGAATTTTATGAATACCCATTTGGACTTGAGAAAGCCAAATTGGGAAAAATCACTCAAACTACCGAGAGGCATAGACTGAGTACCCCGGGTGTGATAGCTATATTACGACCTCAACTAAATCAAGCTTGCCCTAGATTCTTGTTACCCGTTAGATATCCACCTAGGTAGAAGTCACTACCCTAGTCTCTTAAACACTTGAAAACCAACAACAAAAATATTGTACTTAGTTTCAATTATTGCATACAATAGAGTAAAGTTAGAAGTAGAAATCAAACCCAAATGTGTGGAAGTGTAATTAGAAGCAAAACCCGCATTTAGCTTAGATATAAACCTAATTCAAAACAAATTAACTCCCTATGGATTCGATCCCAACCTAGTTGGGTTAAAAATGCATCGACCACCCTCGCTACTCAATAGTAGTGTAGGCTTGGACGCGATCAGCCTCGATAGGATTTATGTACCACACTCTTATGGGAGCGGGTTGTTCGCCTCGGCAGGTTAATAGATGCACCTATGGTTCGTGTCGTTCGACCTTTGGCGGTGCAAAGTTTACTTATTATGTTGGATCATGTCGTACGCCTCAGCATTTCTTATATCATATCCTCATGAAATTGTGCGTAATACTTGGTAAGAAGCCAGTGTATCTGTGAGTTTTTCGGATTTGAATTATGGCAATCTACTTGATGAGATCCACTATATCATATATATGCTCCGATAATGAGGGAATTTCTAATGGAGAGCTTGAGTTCCTCGTAAAGAGGGGGATTTATATCACGTGATTTATACTTGTTTATTTCATTTATTTACTCTACCACATAATTACTTACCCTTTTACTGTGCCTGATGTTATTGGACCACCAATGAGTGTCGATGTCGATTCCTCGTCACTAATCCTCCGGGGTAGGCTAGATACTTACTGGGTACACGTTGCTTACGTACTCATACTACACTTGCTGCACATTTTTGTGCAAGTACATATATGTCTAGAGGCCTTGTGAGACTAGAGGCGTGTATACATGCGGGGACCTAGGTGATCTGCATTCCATTTGTTGACCTGCAGCCAGTAAAGCCTCCTCCAGGGTATTTACATTTTCCTCTCCAATTTGTATTTCGGACAGTTGTTGTATTTTATTTTATATTCCTAGTTAATGTTCATGCACTTGTGACACCAGGTTTTGGGTTGATTATGGGTTGTTTTGTATTGAATATTAAAAGTATCATTAGTTACTCTGTATGTTCCATATTTTACTATTTAATTGAAGGAAACATGATTTCAAAAATATTAAAAATGAGAACCAAATTAAGTATTTATCTCTGGCTTGCCTGACAGCGGTGTCCAGAGCCATCATAACCTTTAATGGATTTTGGGTCGTGACACCTTGTATGGCACTAGTCCATAAATACCGGGTATTATAGCTTGGACCGTATTTTATCCCAAATTGACAACCTTTAACGAAACGCATCTTCTTTTATTTGTTTACCCCCTAACCTTCAAGGTACTTACTTACCACTTGTTATAAATAGCATAAATACTTATAACCTCAAAAATATTCTCATTCCCGAGTCTACGTCGATTAACTTACGGCGGAACTTTAACGTACGAAATGTGGGATGTAACATTAACAACGGCTTCTTACATGGTGATTTACAGGAAGATGTCTATATGAAATTTCCAGCAGGAATGTCTGCCCTTGGGGACCTAATCATGTATGCAGGTTAAAGAAGTCTTTGTATGGATTAAAACAAGCATCTAGAATATGGTACTAGAATATGGTATACTAAGTTGACCTCTGCTCTCAATTCAAAGGGGTACACTCACTATATCAATGACTACTTTTTGTTTTTCAAAAGAACTGATTATGGAATCTCTATTTTGTTTGTGTATGTTGACGATTTTATTCACAAGAGATGATCCAACTGAGTTGGAAAGTCTCAAAATATTTCTTAATTCAGAATTTAGGATTAAGGAGTTAGGGGAAGCACATTATTTTCTTGGCATGGAGATTATAAGAGAAAACCAAGGACTAATCATCAGTCAAAGAAAATTCACCTTGGAGTTGCTTTCCGAGTTCAACATTCTGGATCTGAAGCCTGTATCATTGTCACGACCCATTTTACCCTCCGAACGGTCTCGCGATGGCACCTAGTCTCTAGGACTAGGTAAGCCTAACAATCTCGGAAGTAAGACAAAACAGAAATAGAAACAGTAAAGAAACAATAATACTAAGAGCTAGCCGCTCGGCTGCTATAACTTTTACTTTTTCCAAAACCCGGAATATCACAATCACAAGATTTACACAAGTAAGCTCTATACAATGGAAATAAGAAATGTATATATGGCTATCTACTAAGTCTGTGATGGAGTAGACGGGGACACGTGGGATTCTGCGGACATGGCAGAATTACCTCGCGATCTCCAAGAATGCTGCCTGGGTACTCCTAGCCGAAGCGCTGTGTACCGGTACCTGGATCTGCACATGGGGAAAATATGCGTAGGGAAGGGCGTGAGTACTCCACATTCGGTACTCAGTAAGTTCCAAGCCTAACCCCAGTCAAGTAGTGACGAGGTCAGGTTGCGGCTCTACTGAGTTTGCAAAAATAAACAGATATAATTAATAGTTAACTAAGGCAATAATAATTAACGGAAAGTAAAGTGAACCGGAAGGAACGAATGTAATAAATCTCAGTTTCACACAGCATATGAATCAGTAGATAGTCGTGCAATGCAATACAGGGGAAAGTCTCAGGTCTCAACCCGCAGTCCCAATGTAAATATGCAATGCAATGCAAGGGAAAGTCTCAAGTCATAGCCAGCAGGCCCAATGTAAATATGCAATGCAAGGGAAAGTCTCAGGTCATAGCCCGCAGTCCCAATGTAAATATGCAATGCAATGCGAGGGAAGGTCTCAGGTCATAGCCCGCAGTCCCAATGTAAATATGCAATGCAATGCGAGGGAAGGTCTCAGGTCATAGCCCGCAGTCCCAATGTAAATATGCAATGCAATGCGAGGGAAGGTCTCAGGTCATAGCCCGCAGTCCCAATGTAAATATGTAATGCGAGACGTATTTCGGATATAGCGTATTTCAAAAGTCTAGGAAAAACAGTTGGCAAATATAGAGTAAAGTACTTAAACCAGTTTCAGATAATAGTGACGAGTGGAAAACCAGGTAAAATTGTTTGACTTGATAAAATCTTAAGTCACTACTCAGTAAACCAATAACAGGAATAATAGGAATTGAATATGAAGTATCTCATAGAAGGAAACAATGGAATTAGTGAAAATATCTCGTGCACGTACTCGTCACCTCACGTACACGGGGTTTTTTTATTATAATTAATTTTAAATGCCTAAGAGAAATTCCCCAACACAGAATTAAGCAAGCCACTTACCTCGACTGTGCTAATCAACCAATAATCACGCTCTTGCCACGAGTATCCAACTCCGGGTGGCCCAAATCTATTCAATTCGATTGCATAAGGTAAATATCATTTCAAGAAATCGCAATAACTAATTAATTCGAAGCTAATACGCGAAATTAGAAATTTTGACCAAAATGCCCCTCGGGCCCACGTCTCAAAATCGGGTAAAGTTATATTTTTCTGGACACCCGTTCACTCACGAACTCACTCAAACAAGAATCATCGAAATCCGATGTCAAAAACTCCCTAAATTCTCAGATTTTTGGTTGGGGGAGTTTCATCAAGTTTCCATGGTTTTTCACCCATTTTTGTTAATTAGATTAAGGAAAACAATGTGGGTTAATGGTCTAACAATGAATTAGGATTAGAAAACGTTACCTATGATCTTTCTCTTCAAAACCCACTAAAAATCGCCAATTCCCGAGCTCTCAAATGATTTTAGACGTATGAATTTCAAACCCTCGGATTTTGGAATAAACAACACAGGGATCTCGCACCTGCGGTCCCTTTAACCGCACCTGCGAAAATTCCATCGCAGGTGCGAAAATCACTTAAGATCACCTGGGGCCGCACCTGCGGTCGTTTGGTCGCACCTGCGACTACTGGCCACCCCACTCACAACCGCACATGCAACCAAGCGGGCCGCACCTGCGTGTCCGCACCTACGGAAAAACCATTGCAGGTGCGAGACACCAGAAACATGTCTGGTTCAGCAGCACATAAGGCTCCAATTTCACCTGTTGGGCATCCGAAACAACCCCGAGGCCCCCGGGACCTCAACCAAACCTACCAACTGACCCGAATACCTCATTCAAACTTGGTCGGCCTTAAATACATATCCCATAACATCAAAATCATCAATTATGCATAGATTCAAGCCTAAGAACTTAGGAATTTTCAAGAATTCACATTCGACGCCGAAACACGTCGAAACTCATCCGAATGACCTCAAATTTTGCACACCGGTCATAAATGACATTCCGGACCTGTTGTCTCTTTCGGAATCCCATTCCGAGTCCGATATCAAAATCTCACCTATCGGCCGAAATCGTCAAAATTCTAACTTTCGCCAATTCAAGCCTAAATCTATAACCGACCTCGAAAACACATTCGGAACACGCTCCAAACCCCGGAATCACTCAACGGAGCTAACGGAGTTGACGGAATTTCATTCTGAATCCGTCTTCATACAGCTCTAGCTACGGTCCGGTTTCTAAAGCCGAAATTCACATTAAAGGACTATGTGTCCTAAATCACTCCAAATTTCACCACTCAACGCTCCGGCAAGTTCCATTAACATAATTAGACATGGGAGAAGCAGTTATTAGGGAATTGGGGCGCTTACTCTCAAAAGGACCGACCGAGTCGTTACAATCATCACCTCTTGATCCAAGTACAAAACGTTCTACAGAATCAGGCCCTCTTCTCTCAGATTCGACTATATATTGACGCCTCTTTGGGAAGCTTAACTTTCTAACTCATACCAGGCCAGATTATCGCGGTTCAAAAATTGAGCCAGTACATGCAAACACCAAGGCAATCCCATTTTGATGCAGTTGTACATTGCCTTAGGTATTTACTTTCTGATCCAGGATTGGGTTTGTTCCTCAACTCAGATTCATCTCTCAAGCTCCTCGCTTTTTGTGATTCCAACTGGGGGTCATGTCCATATTCACGTCGATCAGTGAGTGGCTATTTCATCAGTCTTGGTGGATCGCCGGTGTCTTGGAAATCGAAGAAACAATCGCTAGTCTCATTGTCTTCAGCGGAAGCACAATACCGGTCCATGCGTCGGGTTGTTGCATAAATAGCCCAGCTTGTTGGTCTTATGGAGGATCTCGGCGTTTCTTTTTCTCTTCCGGTTACAGTACACTCTTGCATCCAGGCGTCCATTCATATCGCTAAAACCCATGTGTTCCACGAGAGGACAAAGCACGTGGAGCTCGATTGCCATTTTTTTCAGGAAGAAATCCCATACCGGACTTATTTCTCTCTCCTTTGTGCCATCTCTCTCTCAAATCGCCGACGTATTTACGAAGGCTCTTCCAGGATCGCTACATCACTCTTTACTTCGCAAGTTGAGAGTGGTTTCCCACCCCTCCAACTTGAGGGGCGTGTTGAAACCGGAAACCCCATTTTAGATCGAGAATTTATACAATCGAGAAGGAGAATGAAGAAAGATACAAAAGAAGCTTCCGAACAGATCGTATGTTTAAGTACACAGATACATAACTCGAAATTGGATATACCTGAAAGAAATGCCCAAAACAAATCAGCAAGAGAAGTCCATCAGTTAAAACAAAGTGGGTCGACTGTGTTATCACACAATGGGTTGGTCCGGTCCATTTTATGTTGCATGTTGGGACGATCCGAAAGCAATTCGAATCTTCCAGAATATTTCACCCCAAATGCAGCATGTACCTAATTTTAGATATACTCTAGTATCTGTATATAGTACATAGACCAATGAAAACATGCAACATAGGAAAACAGTTGTAGCTAGTAAACAAATAGTAGTTGTAGATAGTAAGCAAATAGTTGTATTTTGATTTTTCTTTATTTCCCTTAGATACTTGTATAAATACATATCATGTACACATTTTACAATCATCAGTGAAGAGAAAAATTTCCTAAACAGTCCATGTCCTTCTGCCAAGTGAACCAATAGTCTTCTAGATTGGTTTTGCTATTTTATAGAGTAAAGGGGTGGTTAGGTTTGAATAGAGGAAAAATGGTCATGTTCCCACTTCACACTTTGGAATTTTGGACTTAGTTATCCTCACTCTCAACTACCCACATCGATCACGTGGTCCACTATTCTTTTTTTCTCGTTATTCTGTGTTCACATCATGTTGGAAATTGCTACATTTTAAGTTTTGAATCAATGACTGCAGATTAAAATGGATCAAATCAATAAGTGGATCATGATTTAGCATATCAAATATTTGGTAAAGTTAAAATGAAATAGGGCAGAAATGGATTAAATAATGGAATATATTCAATCCATCCAACATGGAACCTAATGTGTTTTTCAAATTATTAGTTTTAACTTCTCCTAGTTTTACATGATCTCATATCTCCATATTTAATTTCTAATGTTTGAATTTCAATTGCATGTTGATCTGTCAGGTTACACTATTTTGGCTCGTTTTAACTTAGTAGTTTAATGGATCATTTCGAAGTAAACCTTGACAAAATACAACAACTCATAATCCAACCGGCCTAAACCTTGACGGGTTACTAAAATGGGTTAACTTGTCACCTCTAGGGTCTAATTTTGGGTGACCTCAGTGCTGAGTCCAGAGAAGATGACAACAGTAGTACACGTTTTAGCTATTAGCTAACCACGTCCCCATCTGAGAATTGTTAGTTCCGTTTAATTAAAGTATTTGTGGATTTGCCTGTTTCCTTGTCAAACTAGATCTGGAAAATAATGCTTGCAACTAGCAAAGAAATGAGGGATTAATTGCTAACTTCAAAAATTAAAATAGAATAGAGGGATATTGCATAGATTTGTACTTGACCCGAATGCAATTGAGTACTATGGTACTAGTATGACCATCGTATTATTTTAAGTTTGGCACCTAAGACTAAATTTTGAATCATAAAAGATAAAACCAAACAACCATTGCAGAATTGAACTTGTCAAATTAGACCTTTTTTCTCTTTCGAATTATTTGTTTTCCTTTAAAGTTAGATGTAAAAGGTTATAAGAGTGTTTAAAATTTTCAAATCATTCTAAGATAGAGAACCAGAGAGAAGACAGTGTTGGATTTGGTAAATCTACCACATTATGGATCTATGCTCGTTGAAGATGTTAGAAGAAGTGTATAAACATACAGAAGCATGTCTTGTTACAGACGTACGAGGGAGAATAGTGTACAAGATTAAGGGAGTGAGATAGATGTTCCTAATCCTAAATGAGTGTTAGTAATTGGTACCAATATTTTTAAAAAAAATCACAGGATACCTAGGTTAGTTAAGGGATTGTTTGAATTTGTACCTAAATGAAAGAAAAGAAGTTTGATACTTCCTCCCGTCCACAATAAGTGTCCAATTTGTCTTTTTATTTTGGTCCAAAACAAGTGTTCATTTATATAATCAAGAAAAAATTTAATTTGTTTTTCCAAACTTACCCTTATGTACGTATCCCTAAAAAATATTTTACTCCTCACATTAACTATGCTGCAACATTTAATTAACGGTAGTTTAGTCACACTAATTATTTTTGTCGAAAATTTTGTATTTTCTTATTTGGTGTGCTCAAGACAAATTGATCACTTTTGTAGACCGGAGGGAGTATCAGTACGGTCTGATCTATTATCAAAGAACAATTTTGATCTCGACATATCATTTCTTTTCCCAATATACGAAATAGAGCATTTCACTTAGTTAATTTATAGACATTGTATAATCAAACCGTTTGACCTTATTAACATGCGTTACTTCTCACCTACACAGGTATAGAGTAATTTTTGTCTGTCAAAATTGAACTGATGAAAAAAATTACCTTAGTATTTTTGCCTACTCTAAAATTTGAACCCGATGGCGTTGGCTTCCAATATATCCATGTCCTTCTGCCAAATTCAAAGGTTAGATTTGAACACAGGAAGAAGGGACAAGTTCCCACTTGGGAATTTTGGACTTATCTTAAGTAACGGTGACAAGTGGGCCGGTACGGTCCCTAAACGGGCCAAGTGGGCTGGGCCCAAAATAAACGAACCTAACGACCATGGGTCAAACGGTCGTTATGTAGGAATTGGTCCGGGTCCGGACCCACGAACTCATGGTCCCGGATAAACGGGTTGAGCCCGCGGGCTAAGTGGGCCCAACGGCTCATTTTTTAAAAAAAAAAATAAATAGAAATTAGATACAAAAAGATGTTAAAAACATATCTAACATGCCTTGTAAATTTTATTATAAAATTGTGACCTAAATTTCTCAATTTAAATTTTTTTTTAAAAATATTGTAAAGAGATATTCAAAGCAATGCCTTGTAATATTATTATAGCATTAAGAAAATATGGCTAGGGTCAACCTGAGTATGACTAGGTACACTTTTTACCTCGGCCAAAGCTTTCAGACGAAAATATCTGACTATATCTTGAGGGTGTTTTTTAATGTGTTCAGCCTAGGGCTGTGCATAATTTGGTAAATACCGAATTACCGTATCGAAATCGAAAATTTTGGCATTTGATATTTTAGTATTCGGTATGGTATTTTGGTTTAAGTTTTTTAAAAAAAAATTGGTATTTGGTATTTGAAAATAAAATACCGAAATACTGATACCGTACTGAAATATATATTATATTACACAATACACATATTATTCATTATGACATAAATATAAAAAATCTGAAATTTTATTTTCCTTTATTTTATATGTTCATCAATTAACCCTAAGCAAGTAACAAGATATTTTTAATGATCAAATTTATTCCTTTATGTACAATTTTCTCTCTCTCGGTTGATATTTGTTGGTTTTGTACAAAACTTTTGTCAACAAACATTTTTAGTTTTGTACTTTTGAGCGCTTTAATTAAGAATATTACGGTCTATGACTCTGCGCACTAGCTAGTATTCATATCGAATAAACCGAAGTTATCGTACCGACCAACGAACACCCATAATTCAGCCAAAGTCCCCCTCCCTGGGATTCAGAATATTTAAAAGCTAACTCCATACCTAAAGTTTTACACTTAGCCTTATTTTATGGAACTAGTTGAGTAAAAAATGGCCAAACAGGAGATGTTTTCGTCTGTTTGGTACGTTGTCTAGAAAAAAGTAGGGGCAGTAACAGGAGTATCAGATGGGGCATCATTCTGATTAGCAGGGTTATCACTAGTTGGGTTAACATCAGGTGCAGGACTAGTGGGTGTATCATCATCTGGTTGAGTTTCATCAAGATCAATTTCCTCATCATCAATTTCATCAATAGTATTATAATTATTAGAATAAAGAGCATTCATTAATTCATGGTGTAATTGTTCACCGGGTGCAATATTATGGCAAAATTGACTCTCGGTAAATTGTAATAAACTATTATCGCTATCAAGAATAGCAGGTGTAGGACAGATATGGGGTTTGGTTCGGGGAGCCGGGGGCAGGGGAGGAGGAACAATAGTACCACTAGATTCGCTACTCTTGAATTTTCCCTTATTCTTATTTTTGGAAAAATAATTTTTTAAGGAAGGCATCTTAATATATAAAGTCAAAGTTCAATGGTCGCCATAAGCTCACCCTTTGGGTCTCGCTTCCAGCGTAGGAGGCCAAGCATTCTGCCAGACATCCCGGCCTGGGAGCCCCGTTTGCCTCAGCTTAGCGCATGGTCGGGCATGGAACATGTTCACAAGGATCTTGGCATGATGGAAGGCCTAGGAGTACCGTGGGAGCACGAGGGTGCATGTGGAAGAGTGGCCAAGAGAATGCCAAGAACACGTCAGGCCATGGAAGCACAAAGGAGTGTTAATAGCAAATAAATAAAACAAAACTATAATATTAAGACTTAAGAGCTAGAACGAATTTACCGAATTGACAAACAAGTTGTTGAAAATTGATTATCGCTGAAGACTTGAATACTTCAATTCACCAACTTCACAATTTTTCACAAATTGCAACTAGGGGTGTTCATAAAAACCCGAAAAACCAAACCAAACCGACTAAAAAAATCGAGACTTTTTAGGTTTGGTTTGGTTTTGGTTTTGAATTTTAAACACCGATCAAATTTGGTTTGGTTTGGTTTTAATAAAAAAATAACCGAAAAAAACCGAACCAAACAGACTATAAAAGTAGCTATTTAAATTTATTATTACACCTATATATATGTGTATTTTTATATAAAGTTTCTAAAATTTTATGGTACATATTAGTCATTTATATTTTTAGTCTAGTTCTTTGCTATTATAATAATCTAACTCTTTGCCTTCACATTCTAGTTTGATTGGTAGTTTTCTTTTGCTAAGTACAAGAATTTATTTCATGTTAAAAATAATCGAGTTTTAATTGAGTACTTTAATTATTCATCACTATTTGATTCAATTATCATCAATATATCTTGGTAAATGATAGATTTCTCAAAGAGCAATGGATTTGATAGTGTTAAGTTGAAAATGTAGTCACCGGAATATGCGTTTGGTAGTGTATGTCTCATATTTAAGAAAACAACCGATAAATAACCGAAAGAATCGAAAAACCGATAAAAGCCGAATCAAACCAAATCGATAAAAACCGACTTAATTGGTTTGCTTTGGTTTCATATTTGAAAAACCGACTTACTTGGTTTGATTTCTTTTTAAGGAAAAATCGACCCAAACCGAACCATGAACACCCTTAATTGTAACAATAGTAAGCAATAGTAGCAAATATAGAAGAAAACTAGGGAGATTGTGATACATTGATGTTGATTTTGTAAGAAATATGAAACAATGAGGGAGGATTTATTGTTGAAAATAGGGAAAAAGTATAAGTATAAAAAGTTTGGGGTTAAAACAAAGTTGGGGGAGGGGGGATAGATGACTATTTTCTAAATAGCCAACAGACTATTTTTGACAGCCCAACGGCTGTTTTTAAAATTTTTCAAACGGCTTGACCATTTGACCGCGTACCCGTTTTATTATCTAGCTAATCACGTTGCACAAAGTAATACTCGTAAATAAGAAAATTGACTTTTTAGCCATAGTGCAGCCCAATGCATTTCGGGTACAGAGGCGACGAAGGTGCTAACCCGACCACAAATCGGGTTTACGTACAAATCTTGCCACATTCTTGTAGATCAACATCATGTGATTATGGGATAATGGGACTAATAGCCCGTTTGGCCAAGTTTTTAAAATCAATTTATTTTGAGAAGTACTTTTCTCAAAAGTACTTTTTAAAAAGTGCTTTTGGTGAGAAGTAGTTTGTGTTTGGCTAATTAATTTGAAAAGCACTTTTAAGCAGTAATTAGTGTTTGGCCAAGCTTTTGAAAACTATTTCTAAGTGTATTTTTCTCAAAAGTGCTTTTGAAGAGAAGCTACTTTTTTCTGCTTCTCCAAAACTGCTTCTGCTTCTCCTTAAAAGCACTTTTTTTCCTTCCAAAATCTTGGCCAAACATCTCAATTTTTGGCCAAAAGTGCTTTTGGCCAAACAGGCTATAACAAAACAGAAATTTAAAAATTGAGCATGAAATATCACTATATAATTGTTTCATTATTTCGTGACAAGAAGAAAGCAGCACCAGTGTATGCTGGAGGAATTATTATCAGAATTTGATGCACAACATGAAAATTTCCAAATTCATGTCTTAAATTAAATGAGTGGATATAGAATGAATAGTATTCTAATTAGGAATTCAGTAATATGTTCTCTTTGTTCCTTGAGTAAATAATTCACATCATTTCAGTACTTGAGTGAACAACTTTTTCTTGTTCAATTTGTTGAAAAGAGTACGGATGCCCGGACTTTACAAGAATTATACACTTGTATTTGTTTCTCCCTTTGTTTTTTGGTCTTCATTTCTCTCTCTATCTATCTATCTTCTATGTGGATATAATTACGGCTAACACTGCACACCTAACAATCATTTTTACCTCTGTGGAAACATCCCAACTAAGTATCAACAAACAATTATAAGGTCCATCCCGATGCCTTTATTCGACTTTTCTGCCTCAACCAGATCCACTAATCATCACGCTTTGCCTTTGAGTTTAACCCTATCTTCCCTTTTCTTTCAGTCAGATGGCGACTCCACCTGATCTTTTATCCACGTTCTGTTAATGGCTTCACCTGCTGGCGTTACGTGTGTACCTCATCTGAAGCATGAGCAAGATATGTTAGTGTTAAGCAACCTTTGTCCTAAACACTTTGTAGCTATCTCTAAAGACTATTCTCTGCTCTTATATCAGAGCAGAGAATACGGGATGGAAAATGGCATCTGTAAGTTTCCCATCACGAGAACGATATCTTCCCTAAAATACTGACCCCTTTTTAACTGTCATTTCCATTCTAAAAGCACCTAACAATTATTTTATTTTATTTTCTTTTAAACGATGGAAAGATTATCTTTTTACAAGAAAAGGTAGTTTTATCACGCAATGGATACACTATAAGCATTCTTTCGATTTTCCTTTGGCCAATTTGAAAAGATGCATAAGGAGGAAGAAGGATAATATCACACAACGGGGACCGAGAGATGGTAAACCTTAGATCGGGTAAGATGAAATTTGATTGAGCAAATCCTGCCCGATTTTGATTTCCGTCACCGTGGGAGACATCGTAAATAGTTAAATGTTTGATTCCCTTGTTAGGGAGTGGTGACATACCTGCAACTTCTAAACCTGAATACGACGGGAAGCCAAGCACCAGGCAAACCCAACGGAAGCTATATCTAATTGGGTGATTGGCAATGCAGACAGCACATATTAGCTTTCACCGTGACCTGATCTAGACCTAGAATGGCTAGGTCTTTTCCTCAATATCTCTGCTTCTCTAGCTATCTGGATGTCCGACGGCCAGAAAATTTGGTTCATAACTTTGAGAATAAAGCGAGGAAGCAGAGCCATAACTATAATAAGCAAAATTAAGAGCCAGTAGGTAGGTGACTTCACCAGCTGATAAATTGTACTGCAGAAGACAGAAAAATTATGTTACATCATAGACCTCTTAATCTAAATGTAAAGAACGTTTAGGTGTAATATATTAGGACTTCAGCGGACATACTAACCCATAATTAGGGAAGACAGGTATAGAGTCCAGCACCACCAAACAGACATACGTGATAATAATTGACCCCCACACTGCCATATGAGTATATATTACCCAGCGCTGTATGTCCATTGCCAAGTGAATGTTGACAAGGATCACTACTGCAATTGTCCACAAGCTACCCATACTCCATATGTCAACATCGCTCTGATGATAAGTGAATAGTGGTACATAATAAAGAACAAGGCTCTGCCAAACTGTATCAATCATGGTGACCCAGAAGAGTTTCATATTGTAACTTTCCTGTCTGTGGCCAGCAGCATAGAGTTTAGGATACTTAAGTAGTGTCTTATGACTTAAGTCCTTGTCCAGAATACCAACAATTACTGTAGGTACGGAAGTATAGATCACAGAATAAAACATACTACTCCAATCTGTTAATGCAGAAGTTGCAGAAAAAGCTGTGCACAATATGTACCTACAGACAACAGATTACAGGACAAATACGTTCAGATACCTGTTTCATAGTGTTTTTTCAAACTGCAAATCACATTCTAGGATTTATGAGAAAAAATTCAAACCATAGTAACTATAATGCATGATAACAATAGCGGATTTAGTAAACCAAGCTCAGGTTTCCAGAATGCAACCAAATAAGATATATTTTCATTGTCCTCTAAATGCGACTCAACTGCCAGCTAGCATAAACTGACTCACACCAATTATCTGGGACAGCAACCTCAAAGTCTTATAAAAGCTTGACAATACGTGATTGATATGTTTGACCAGATTCCTTACATGTACTGAAAGTCTGAAACAGCTAAACTTTCCTCCCCTTTGTTGGTTGCAAGCTTTTAGAATTGCCTCACATCCCATCTGAACAGATATCATCACTTCCCTGGAATTCTCGACACCCACAGGCCATTATACACTATTTTACACTTTACACATAACACATATGTATGCACCCCGTTTATCACTCAAATCACCACTTAAACAAAATATTGCCACTTCTCCTGGTACCCTTTTAAGCAGAAAGCTACCTGTAAGATCTCACTGGAACTCTGCCACTATTATTCCTTTTTCCATTTCCCACAAGATGTACCATATTTATAACTTTAAATCAAGAGCTTATAGCAGCACTGAAGCCCCAGCCCTTGTTGGCACATGACATTTCCATGGAGCTTTTCCAGGTTGTGATGTGCATGACCTCAGATGTGTTCTTTTTTCTTTTTCTTTAACCTTTCTTACTCATTTGTTTGGGGACTTTGGGGAGGGGGGAATTTTTGCACAAATATCCTATAGAAAGATCTGTAACAGAAAGTTAGAAGGAGAAGAAGCCTACCAGAAAAGCATGAAAACAAAAAGAGCATTGCGGTAGAAGTTGTAAAGAACCAAATAACCAACACGCTGGTAATTCCAATGTCCATGCACAAGAAGCAAACGCTTCAGATATCGAAACTGTCCCATAGCAAAGTCTGATGCCATCACAGCTTGGCGCCCTTCTTGACCACATATTCCAACACCAACATCCGCCATTTGGATCATTGAAACATCATTAGCCCCTGAGAAGTTTCAAAATTAGACCAGGAAAACAGTTGTGCATGCACTTGAAAAACCTTAAAAACATAACAAACCCAAAGATAACCACAAAACCTCATCTATAAAATTCATACAAACAAGCTCTTTACGCATCGGACAAAATTCTGACAATATATATATATATCATTTAACATATGCAGAAAATAACTCACCATCACCTATGGCTAGTGTCATATCATCAGTGCGGCTCTTTATTAGATCAACAATTCCAGCCTTCTGCAAAGGGGCAATGCGACAGCAAAGCACAACTTTACATGAAGTCGCAAGATCGAAGAGCTGTGACAGGATGGCAATCGCAAATAATGGCTCTCAATGTACATCGAAAGGTAAAAGGCTAATGTGTCAACAAGATGTATACTCTCTTTTTCTAAACAAGGAACCAACAAGATGACTATCGTCAAGAATGAAGCTTTAGAAAGGATGATTACCTCAGACTCAAGATCTTTCTCTAAGATATACACAAGACTATTCCCATCAATTATGAGTGCTAGAGGTCCAACAGGAATTCCTTCCTCTTCCGCAAGCTGTTGCGGTAATTTATATGACTTTGTACCCTCTGGAATTTCATGATAACCATTTTCTGCTTCTCTCTGCAATTTTAAGATCCGATTATCACAACTTGCGGGCTTCGCGCTGTATTCGGCCTTGGCGTCTGACAATAACCTTTTGCATTCATTTTCTGAAGAGCCATTAATGATGATCTGGTGCATGTCGGAGGTCAAGAGTTTGCAAGACAAACCAATTGAAATTGCAGTTTCTTGCTTATCTCCAGTAAGAACCCAAACCTTTATTCCTGCCTGCTGCAGAGACTCAATAGCTTCTGGTACACCCTCTTGTAGTTTGTCCTCTATTGCAGTGGCGCCAAGTAGAGTTAAATTGCACTCAATTAGAGATGCTGATTGGCGTAATTTTGCTGATCGGTCATTCAAAGATGTACTAGCATCCTCATACAAGCATTGCCACTCCTCAAGTTCTTCTCCTGTAAGGTCCCTTGCAGCGACCACAAGGGTTCGCAGTCCTTCAGAGGAGTACTCATTCAAATGAGTATGAGTAGTATTTTTTATGTGTTCATGAGTTTCATGCTCTTTGCTTAAAATGCTAAACATTGAAATATCAGCCCCTTTGACCAAAACTTTTACAGAATCATTTGGGAATCTAATAACAACGGACATTCTTTTACGCACACTGTCAAACTCATGAAGTCCTAAGACATCCAACCTGCACCAGCCAAAAATTAGTCCGCATTTCCAACACCAAAGAAGTTATACTTAAGCAAATTACCAAAATTAACAAGAGGAAAGCAAGAGAAGAAACCAATGTGTGAATGTGGGTGGAAAAGTCACAATGCTATAGATAGCATGCATCATTAACACTTACAATAGTAATCAATACTATTTCATTGACAAGTTCTAAAAGATTCCCTAGGGCAACTAGCACCAAACAATAAACATGACGTGAAACAGTCATGTACCTTAGTTTCTCACCCTTGACATCAGTCACAATATGACCAGATGTCCGCTCACAGAGTGTATACCCATAAGCAGATGCAGCAGCTACTAGTGCTTGTTCATCAGGAGATTCACCTTGATACTCAATGGTGACGTCAGTGTCGTCCACATTGTTCTGTATACCACATGAAGAACTTTTGGTAGGAATAGGAATGACGGTATTACATGCTGCCAACGTCAGAAAAAACTCGTCTGCAGCAATCCTCTCTTCCCCGTCTAGCTTGGCATGTAACAATTGCATTAGTTCAACATCAGTTGGAACTTCTGATTTGATCATTAACTTTCTTCGACTCGAAGGATCTTGGATTGGTTCTTCTGCACATCATTACAAGAATAACTGTTTGCTTCGGTGCACAAGCATATTTAAGTGAAAACAAAACCTCAAAAGGAAGAACCAAACAAAGAATGCAGCTGGCTCCTTATTATCAGTTGATATACAAAGCCATGCATGAACATATGACATGCTCTACACTGCGGAATTATGGACATTAGAATATACAAAAAGAACAGCAACTACAAACACAACTAAACAGTCTGTTCTTGCAGATAACTTACGGTCAAACTAGTGATTATTCTTTTGAGAAGAGAAAGAAAACCCCCCATAAGGCATAGGGAACCATGACGGTTGCTTATGTAGGTAATACAAGAGGACAAATACACCGTTTTGGGTTGACATGATATGGCAAAATAGATGCTACACGAGAAATAGAATAACTAAAAAATAAGTGAAAAGGCACTTATGAAAAGAGATATTCATTGGTTACAGTAAAAATGTACTATCAACCGTGCAGGAGATCAACCTTTTACAATATGAAACATATAGCAGCAATTATTCACTTCAGGACATAAGTTTTGAAGGAGTTACAATAATGTAAAGAAATAAATATTGAGTGCATCAGACTTATAAAAATAAATAAAGATCGAGTGCATCAGAAAGAGCAAGCAAAGACAGTGAAGCAGCTTTAACACATCTTACATGGAATAGGAATACATTTTGTAGTGTCATAAACTAATAAATCCAAACAATGAGAACAAAATAAATTTAAATCTCATTGTCGCCATGTAATATCAACTCTTGTTAAATAAATTAACTGCTTGGTATCTGAGGGTGGGAACACACACTAATGAATGACAATGATAAAAAAGCTCTTACTAAATAAGTGATAAATTCATGCAAGAATTGCATAAGTCTGCTTTCACAGCCAATAAGCTCATTTGGGTATCTAATAAATCATAATGTGACGGCAAGAGCATTCAAGAAAGATCCAATCCGACCACATCAGATACATATAATTCTTCTTGGCAGATAGGCCAATTTTTTCTCTTAACATTGTTGAGCATAGTGTTATCAAAAGCGAAAAGCGCAAAAAAGCTCTATGGTCCGTTGGGCGTTAAGCGAAAAGCGCAAATAAAGCGTGGGCTTTAATAAAAAAAGGCGCAATGGGAGAAAAAGTAAAAATATGCATGTAGTCCAAGACTAATCAATATAAGCATGAATAACAAATATATGGACAAAGAAATTGAAAAAAAAAAAGTCAAGATAAAGTGAAATATCAATTGTTTAAGGTCGCCTTTTTCAGGTTACACTCATTGGCAGGTTACACTCATTGGCAAGGGAAATTATGCCTTAGAGCTTTGACGCGACACTAAAGCGCCCACGAAGTGAGGCGAAGCGCTCAACGTGTTTTGAGCCTCGCTTCAGGGCGTCTTTGACAACACTGGCAGTCTACATTCTATAACTGTGACTCGCGCCAACAAATATTATAACCAGCAGAAGCTGCAATGAAAAATATTCCAAGCATTTCATTGAGACAAAAGGACTGTACTGTCAAGAGAATGAAGCATAAGCCATCTGACGAAACAGTGACATCAAGAATCAAAATATTGACAACATTAGAACTAACAATTTCTGCATGTTTGCACAAATGGACTGACTTCACTTTTCCGTTTCTAGTTTTCCTGTTAATTACTTTTCCCTCTGGTACCCTTTTTCCTGCTTCTTATTTCTGGAAGTACCTAATAGGGAAAATACATAAGCATTCTACAAAATTTTCATTACATTGTCTGATCATGATAATCCTCCAGTTATGCAGGTTCAAAGATCCAACCCGTCCAGTTATACAAGTCAAAGATCCAAACTATGTTTAGAAAAATATAGCATACAGTTCGCATACCTCCAATATCTGTGTTTACTGATGCATCAGCAGCAGAAAGGGATCTCCCATAACTTTTTCCCCACACACTAGCTCTTCTGAATTCCATCTTATTTTCGGTAAGTGTTCCTGTTTTATCTGAAAAAACATAGCGAATCTGACCCAAATCCTCATTGATATTTAGGGATCTGCACTGAAACCTAGAATTACTGTTAATATCATACATATGCCTGTCTCCAATCATGAAATACGACTGTCCCAAGCGAACTAACTCCATGGTGATATAAAGAGATATAGGTATCATTATCTGGAAAACTATGATCGAACTCAGAAAGGAGAAAAATGTTTCCATAGGAATCCCATAGTACTTATACTGTTTGCCATGTTTTCCTTCTTCAAAGTAAACTCTTCTGTAATAAGGCAAGGTATCAAGCTGTTCCTCATGGCGCTTCAACCATAGACCCATCCCAATTGCTACAACCAAGCACATCACAAAAAGGAAAATAGACAGCCAAAGGGTTTCCCGGTTCATATATGATTCCAGCCTGCTTCTTTTAGATGGAGACGCAGTGCTGTTCAACATAGCTTTAGTCTCTTGCCCAGCATAAACCGCTACTCCAACTGCCCATTCTGTGTTCTTCAGCTGGCAACCACGCAATATGATATTCGATTGGCTGAGCGGAAATCTATGCCCATCAAACTCCATATTGGCCGTGAATTCATAAATGTTCCTGTTAGGCTGTTCACATCTAATAACTCCCGAAATCGTCTCTCCCTCACACACTAATGAAGTTGTTTCTTGCCTAGCATACCTTGTCTTCAAGTTTGATTCACCATCAAGATTCATTGTCTGAATATAAGCAATTCCACTAGGATCACTGGTTCCTAACAACGCCATGTCACAGGGAATAGTCTCATTAGCAAGGATCTTCACAACCTCACCAGCCCGGATTTTCTTCCACCTTTTTAACTGAAACTTCCCACCAGATTGAAGTACTAGAGCCTCCCGGTTATTCTCGTTCCTATCCGATCTGTGTCTCCGCCAATCCTCATAACCATCTTTTGTAGCTGTCACGGAAAGCACAAACAGAAGAGGAAACAGAGACACAGTTCTCCCAAATACAGCAAGAGGTGGAAGCTGATTCAGAGCAGCGATAGCTAAAAAGTATAAATAGGCAACCCGATGAAACTGAATGAATAGGTTCTTCGGCAAGAAAGTTATTACTGTATACTTGCTAGTTCTGATCTCATTTCCACAGAAATCAAACTTATCGTTAGTCTTTTTTGGATCATTAACATGGATCAACCTAGGGTTACTTCCATGTAATAAGCTATCATCCAACTGCATGCTTTTCTGAAGAAGCCTCTGAGATGTGTTCAGCTTATCCAGGATGCGAGAAGAAGCCCTAGACAAAGATGAATCACAGGTGGATGCTGCTCCAGATAAAGCCACCCTAGATGAATCACGGGATATTTCAAAAGCTGCTTTGTCATGCCAATCGTCCTCCGTTCCACTCCATGATACAAGGCGAAGAATAGTGTTGATCGTAAGGACGAGGTTTTGGTTCAAAAGAAGGCTCAGACAGTAACAGCAATGGCTTGACGGAAGTCATAAATACTTCCACCGCCGGGAAGGCATTGGAAAGAATGAAACTAAAACCTCAATAAGTAAATCAAATCCCTAATATCATTCACAGATACACCATCGAAAGAGCATTTTTGCTCACCCGTGGGAAGCTCGAGCTTACTGGTTAAGACTTAAGCCTTCACTCACTTTATCCTGGAACAATAGGCAGCAATTTTAATGGAGAATTCTCCCAAATACACCAGGGTTGGTCTTGCAGAAATCCAAAACCAACATACAAAAACCAGACCTTTTTACGTTTCAACCCCACCAAGCCAGGGCCAATAATGAAATCAGCTGACAAATAAAACAAAAAGAAAATAGGAAAGTTTAAATCACATGAATGCTGTGGCATCCACCGACCCAAATAGGGCAAAACTGAAACAACTAAATCCACTCAGCAATAGATAATGCAATCAAATAAATGGACGTGTATGTAATTATTATGAGCAAAAAAGGGGTAACCTGTGAATCAAATGGGGACGAGTCTTGTCTTTTGTTCTGTCGTATTCGTATCGTCTCGTAATTGGTAATTGAATGAGATGGATGCACTGAAAACGAAATCAGAGAGGAAAATGTGAGGTCTGAGGACACACACACATACACATACACAATGAAAGATGAATCAGCTTTATACAGAGGAAGAAAAAAGACAAACAAACCTGAGATTTCTTCTTCAATATGCAAAAGGCGCTAGAAAGTGATGGAGGCGAGGGAGGAGAGAGAATACTGGCTTTTATAGTAGCATTATTATGCTGCTGCTTACGTGACTCGTCGGCCTCCTCTTCTTGCCCCACCGGTGAAGTCTCGATCTGCATTGTTATTGCGTAAGCTTCACTAATTAGCTCCAATTCCAAACCTCTAACTCTAATTAAGGTACTCAGCACAACCTTAATGATTACTCTCCGCTTCATTTCTCTGCCTTTTTCTTTTCATTTTTTCCTTACTATTTTCCTTAATTTGTCCTGTTCTGCTTTTGAAAAAAATATACGTCACTTTTATTTACAACTAATTTAACTTTTAACCTCTCATTTTATACTTAATTGCATAATTTTACAGTTAAAAAAAGTTCTAAAAAGAATTCTTAACTTTCATGTATAATTAAACGTTGCAAGAAGTAGTATTTATCTCTACCACTATTTTCCTTTGAATTTGATTTTGACGATTTTGTTTTTAAATTAGATATATTAAAATTTTTGCATGTGTAAAACCATTGCTTGGACATTGCACTTTTCTTTCAATACTTTAGTGTATCTTTACACACATTATTGGTTTCGTATGATTAGAGAACTTTCTTATCATGCTATAATATTTTTTTCAAACCAACTTTTCAACGCTATGTTTTGAACGAAACTTAACAGGGATGATAACGAAAACACAAAACTAAGAAGAAAGCAGCTGAAATAAATTTTGAATCCCATTTCTTGAGAGAAAAAAGGGTGCTCACGTGATCAAATTGTATATCTTCGCCACGAAAAGAATAATGGGAGACAGATTACTATCACTCATGTGCAAAAGGATTGCATGCTAATCTTTCTCTTTTAAGGGAAAATTTGTGGTTCGGGTGGTTTCAGTTATTATCAAATTTTAGTTTTTAATATCTTTACCTTGAAAATATAAGTAACAATTAAAAGTCCGTTTGGACACATAAAACTTTTACTTTTTTCTAAAAAAGAATTTAAAAACAATGATTGGTTATCAAATTCGATATCTTTTTTCTAATTTCAATTGAAATTGCATTTTCACTAGTGTTTAATTTTATAAATTTACCATATACTTCTAAAATTTATACAAGGACCCCAGCAACTATTAACCTACACCCACAGAAACACAAAACGCGCAGATCTTTTAAAATTCTTGGTGATGCAAGCAGCCAATTAATCCATCTTTTGTTTTTATTTTATCTTTTAAAATAGGTAGGTTTTATTGAATTCTTGATATACACCAATATTAAAGAAGAACTTGTTCATATTCATGTTGTTTTGGCTTAAATTCCTTCTCTGTGTATTAGTAGAATTAGTGCTATTGATTTTGCATCTTCTATGTTGAACAATAACATTTTGATTGTTTATTTCAAGTAGGATAATCAAATTGGGGTGGTTTTGATGTATTTTACAAGTTGTGGGGTATAAATCATGTTTCATGATTTTGAAGAAAAAAAAAGGCATCCAAATATGTTGCAAATATTATAACCAAACACAAACTTCATCTTCAATTGAAATTCCAAATTCCAAAAAAAACAATAGGAATGTATGGCCAAACGCCTACTAAATTTGATTTATGGTTTTAAAGATATATGATTTAGTCCAATACTAATTAATAAGCAAGTAATATAGAGTATAAATGAATGGAATCGATGAATCAAACCAGTGTTACTTGGCCAATATGGACCTTGAGCTCGATGACCTCGAGGTGGGTAGGGACGATAAAGCAAGAACAATAAAGTAAGAGTAGTAAAGCTAGAGAATAATTTTGAAGAACAATGAACGAGAAAGTAAGATAGTATATTCTTTGCCAATGATTAGATGATCTTTACCAATGATTGGGGTCCCCTTTATATAGGAGGGGAGACCCTAAATATGGTACATTTCTATTTACAGTAAGGAATCTTATTGGGATAGTTGTATAACCACCTAGTACGGATTTGTACCAACTCGTGCAAATCTATTCCGGAATTTACGCCTTGATCTTTGTGCCATAGAGAAGTTCCCGCCCATTCTGGTACAGATTCATAACAGTACTATTTCGAGGTAGTTCATGCTCAGCCCTCGATTTAATCCCCGAAGCATGCACTTTTTAGCTTGACTTGACACTAACCTCGATTCATGCGAGGTCGAACCCGGGGTAATATTTTGTACTTCGAAATCGAGGTCCCTGATTTCGACTGTATATAGATAGTCCCTGTGTTTCTTAGAGTGAAATGATAAGAAACGATTTGAATTTTTGAATTTTTGAATTTTCGAAGTTCCCGATGGTGACATCATTCTCATGACGCAAGTGTTGAAACGACTGAAGTGTCCCATCGGTTCTCTTCCCCAAATCATTAAATGCATGTCAGAGCCGGTCGGCCATCATCGTCAATGAACAGTCGCCTATTTTCTCTATATATATTCGTTTACTCTTCTCATTAAGAATTTTTGCCTTTACTTGCAACGCTTCTTTTCTTCTCTAACTTCACTTTTGCCACCAGCTCCTCCGCCGTCTCAACCTTAAAACCTCCACGACTTACTTATTTCTTTCCTCTTCTTCTAAATATCAGTGGCAAAAACTTCCAAGTCTCTTCCTCAGAAAGAAGAAACCACCTCTTCTTCCTCTCGTCCGGCCGGCAGCAAACCGCCGGCGCTCCATGAGATAGTACCGGGTAGTTGTTCCTTAAAAAAGGACTTTACGGTCGAGAATCCTCTTGATGTCCCTGGCTGTAGTGAGCATGCTTTGAGATACATAAGCTCGATTGCGAGAAAGCATCTCGAGGTTGTGAGAAGAGAGTGCGGCTGGGAAGAGAAGGTCGTTTTACAAATCCCTTCTCATGAAGAAGACATCACCACTTACGTAGAGGGGTTCTTAAGTGTGTACACTTACCCCTTTACGTTGGGTCCTCTCGATTCAATCGTGCTCGAGTTTTGCAAAAGATATCAAGTCACCTTGGGCCAAATTCATCCGTCTTTTTGGCGGATAGTAATAATGATGAGGTTCTTTGTCGATAAGGTCGGGCTTGAGTTTACCCTTAGCCATCTCATCCGCTTGTATCGACCTCACCTATTTTGTGGTTTGATCAAACTTCAACGTCGATCGACGAGGTCCTTCTTTTCCAGCAACGGCAAAGAAAAGGATCGAGGCTGGATGAGCCGGTTCATCCGGGTGAGGACCATCGACGTCATTCCCGAAAAGCACATGTTGTTCCCCGAGAAATGGAACATTGAACGTGAGTGGAATTCTTAGTTTTTTCCATAACTTCTGCTAAGCTTTGCGTAATATTCTTTTCCTTTTTCCGCAGTGGTCCCGTGGATGCCCAATGAGATCCTCGACCTCGAGGACTGGGTTCGTAAACTAGCCGCTACTTCGTCTTATGACAAACGCTAGTGGCAGGACTTGTCGAAAGGCATGTGGGAAGCAAAACACCATGGTTCGTGTTTCAATATTTCCTTACTTGTTAAGAATTCTCCTCTTTCTATAACTTAAATTTTTTGTGGCAGGCATTTGGGGAGTTCTTTGAGATGAGGTCTCCCCCTCTTGGGGCGAAATTGAACCTTCGACTTCAAAACCAACAAAGGATAACAAAAGGAAGAGGTCCTCGAAGAGCGAGGACACCCAGAACAAAGCAGAGCCTGCTCGGAGGCGTAGGAAGAGTGTCATTATTAATACGGACATAGACTCAGTCCACCAGCTTGTGGATGATGAAGACGACGAGGTGGAGGGTTCGTCTTTAGTGTCTCGAACCAAAAAATCCACCAAGGTTGTCAAGCCTGTTGAGACCGAAGCCCCCTAACCAGGAAGAAGGGACTTCGAAAAAAAAGACGAACGAGGGCCCTGCGTCGCACGACGTTATGCTTGTTTCCCAAACTCCTGGTGGCACTCCAAAAGGAGAAAATTACGAAGCTCTTGTACCCGAACAGAGCACCTCGGGGGATCCCCTCGAGGCCGTGACAGCAGGTCATTCCCCGTCGCTCCCAACCTATTCCGAGGATGCTATTAGGGATGCTCGGAACCCGAAGACGTACGAGTTAGGTGGAGTCCCAAGTGAAGACGGCCCTTTCCAGGGTTTCTTTGCCAGGGTCGATGAAGCCGATCTAGCAGATACAACCTCGACTTTTGAAGAGGCCCAACGTCTTTTCTCCAATTTAAGTTCTAGTAACATTGCAATTTCTTTAATGTTATAATTTCCTCCTTTGCTTAGCTGATCATTCATTTCTTCTTTGTAGGTGTTCAAAAAATTTAAGGCCGTTCTAAGTCAGTGTAAAGACGAGCTTCACAAATCTTTGGACGAAGAGTAAACCATAAGTCTCATTTGCTATAAAAAGGAGGAAGAGCTGAAAAACCTTCGGTCGGAGTTGACCAAGTCTCGTGAATATGAGAATGAGATGGAGATGCAGGTAACCTCTGTTTTGAAAAAACACGGGTTTCCTCTCCCACCCTCGGAGACTAACACTTCGATGTCTCAGCTACAGCAAAAGGTGGAGATGCTGGAGCGGCTTCGATGTGAGGTTAATCAAGTCAACGACGAGTGCAATAAATGGAAAGGAAAGATTGACATCCTTGATGCGGAGAAAGAAGATGCACTGGGGAGAGTATCTGCCATCGAGATCCAACTTCGGAATGCCCAAGAAAGCAGTTCGGTCCAGGCTAGCAGAATTGCAGAGCTTGAGGCCGGTCTTACAAAGGCCGAGGCCGAAGTTGTGGAATCCCGGGTCGAAGCCAAGAAGATAAAAATCAAGGCTGACAGAACGGTCGCCATATATTTGAAGGATGTCGCAGATGCTCAGATGGAGTTGAAATGAGCTGCTGACCGAGAGAAACGGAGTAATGACTACGCCAGGTGCTGATCTCGGAGGGAGATTCTCGAAGAGATCCACGCCAAGGGCTTCGATCTCGCCGAAGAGATAAAACAGGCTAAGGCAGATGAAGTTGATGTCACGACCCCAAATCCTAACTGGTCGTGATGGCGCCTATCGTGGAACTAGGCTAGCCTCTATCACGTAACTACACATTTATTTTAATAAAATTTCTCAAAACTCAATAAGAATAAGTATAAAATCTGCTAAGTCTTTAACACAGCATGATATAATCTAACAGTCTAAACTATTCCCCAGAATTAGAGTCAACTGTCACGAGCATCTAAGAATAAAACTAACACTGCTAATGTCATAAACAATGTCTCGGTTAATACTAATGAAGGAAGGGAAATGGAGAAGCTGCGGACGTTGGACAACTACCTCGATATCCCAAAGATGATGCCGAACGAACGCAAGTGAACTACTGCTAAAAACCAGTACCTGGATCTGCACACAGAGGTGCAGAGAGTAATATTGGCCCTCGGCCTCACTCAGTCAGACACTCTCAACATGCCACTCGGGCCATAAATAAACGGGGTTCTCAACCCAAAACAGTATTTCATTTCAGAAAATAATATTATCATCAAATATGAGTGTCAACAATTTCACAAGAAAGACTGAGTGTAAAATCATAATTATTACGTGAGGAATATCAAAAAATAGCCCTAAGGGGTTAAAACAGATCGGCACTAGGCCCCAAACATGGCTTACAACCCAAATATGTCAAAACATATTAATACTATGAAACATATGCTTTAAGAGCAGTTTCGCAACTCAATAGTTGCCTAAAAAGGAACCTTTTTCCAAATTTCCAATTTGTGCACGCCCCACACTCGTCATCTAGTGTGTGCGTCACTCCAAAACCGTGAAAGGATGTAAAGTTTGTGGTTTCATACCCTCGGGACAGGATTTAAAGACATTACTTACCTCAAACTAGCCCGAAAAGCGACTCTGCAACACACTTGCCCCTCGAATCCACTTCCAATTGCTCCGAATCTATAGAGATCAGATTTTTCACATCAAATTATGCTAAGGGGATGAAACTCAATCGAAAGATATCAATTTTAAGCACAAAATCCGAAATTAGCCAAAACCCGACCCCCAGGACCGCGTCTCGGAACTCGAAAAACTTTATACCAAAACAATCTTCATCATCTCACGAGTCTGTACATATAAAGAACTCTGAAATCGGAGTCCAAATGACCCCTCAAATCACCCTAACACATCATAAACAGTATAACCAACCTATGACAAGGCTAAAACAGTAAATATAATGCAGGTTCTACGGAACGACCGACTGGGTCGTTACATTCTCCCCCTCTTAAACAAATGTTCGTCCTCAAACGAGTCTTGAAACATACTTGGAGTATCAAACAAGTGAGGATATCTGCTCTGTATCTCCCGCTCGGTCTCACAAGTAGCCTCTTCCATTGGCTGACCTCTCCATTGTACCTTCACTGAAGCTATATCCTTAGACCTCAACTTTCTGACCTGACGATCCAAAATGGCCACTGGCTCTACCTCATATGACATATCATCCTCGAGCTGAATTGTGCTGAAGTCTAAAACATGAGATGGGTCACCAACATACTTCTGGAGCATCGAAACATGAATTACCGGATGAACACTCGATAATATGGGTGGCAAGTCAAGTCTATAAGCCACCTCTCCAATCTTCTAAAGCACCTCAAAAGGACCAATAAACTGGGGACTCAACTTTCCCCTCTTTCCGAACCTCAGAACACCCTTCATGGGTGATACCTTTAGCAGTATATTATCACCTTCCATAAAAGACACATCCCGGACCTTCCGGTCCGCGTAACTCTTCTGCCTAGATTGCGCCATGCGAAGTCGCTCCTGAATCAACTTCACCTTCTCCAACGCATCCCGAATCAAGTTTGTGCCCAAGAGCCTCGCCTCACCGGGCTCGAACCAACCAACCGAAGATCTACACCTCCTACCATATAAAGCCTCATAGTGGGACATCTAAATACTAGACTGGTAACTATTATTATATGCAAACTCCGCAAGTGGCAGAAACTGATCCCATGAACCCATAAAATCAATCACACAGGCACACAACAGGTCCTCCAAAATCTGAATAGTCCGTTCCGACTGCCCATCGGTCTGAGGATGAAATGCAGTGCTCAACTCTACCTGAGTACCTATACCTCTCTGTACGACCCTCCAAAACTGAGATGTGAACTGAGTACCTCTGTCAGAAATGATAGAAACTGAACCCTATGCAATCGGACAATCTCTCTGATGTAGATACCAGCTAACCGCTCTGAAGTATAAGTAGTACTGACAGGAATGAAGTGCGCGGACTTGGTAAGCCGATCCACAATGACTCAAATAGCATCAAAACCCTTCGAAGTCTGTGGAAGCCCAACTACTAAGTCCATGGTGATCCGCTCCCACTTCCAGTTCGGAATATCTAACCTCTAAAGTAACCCACCTGGTCTCTAGTGCTCATACTTGACCTGCTGGAAGTTGAGACACCGTGCTACATACTCAACAATATCTCTCTTCATCCGCCTCCACCAATACTGTTGTCTCAAATCCTTATACATCTTCGCGGCACCTGGATGGATGGAATACCGCGAGCTGTGGGCCTCTGCTAATATCAATTGTCCAAGCCCATCCACATTGGGCACGCAAATACGGCCCTGCATCCTCATAACTCCGTCATCACCAATACTCACATCCCTGGCTTCACCTCGACGGACCCTATCCTGGAGAACTAACAAGTGCCGGTCATCATACTGGCGTGCTCTAATTTGATCATAAAGAGAAGATCGGGAAGCCATGCTAGCTAATACCCGCGGAGGCTCTGACAAATCCAATCTCACCAACTGACCCGCTAAAGCCTGAAGATCAAGTGCTAAAGGTCGCTCTGCTACTGAAAGGTAGGCTAAACTCCCCAAACTCTCAGCTCTGCGACTCAAAGCATCGGCCACTACATTGGCCTTCCCCGGATGATACAAAATAGTGAGGTCATAATCCTTGAGAAGCTCTAACCACCTTCTCTGATGCAAATTCAAGTCCTTCTGCTTCAGCAGATACTGCAAACTACGATGATCAGTGAAAATCTCACACTGCACTCCATACAAATATTGCCGCCAAATCTTCAAGGCATGAACAATGGCAGCTAACTCAAGATCGTGCACTGGATAATTCTTCTCGTGCACCTTCAACTGTCTAGACGCGTAGGCAATCACCCTACCGTCCTGCATCAATACCGCTCCCAAGCCAACTCTAGAAGCATCACAGTAGACTGTATAAGAACCCGAACCAGTAGGCAAAACCAATACCGGAGTTGTGGTCAATGCTGACTTGAGCTTCTGAAAGCTCTCCTCACACTCATCAGACCATCTGAATGGAGCACCCTTCTGGGTCAATCTGGTCAAAGGCGAAGCAATAAAAGAGAATCCTTCCACGAAGCGATGGTAATATCCTGCCAAACCAAGGAAACTCCTAATCTCTGTAGCTGAGAACGGTCTGGGCCAACTCTGCACCGCCTCAATCTTCTTCGGATCAACCTGAATACCCTCATTAGACACCACGTGTCCCAAGAAAGCTACTGAACCAAGCCAAAACTCATACTTGGAGAATTTTGCATAAAGCTTCTCCTCCCTCAACCTTTGTAACACAACCCTCAAATGTTGAGCATGCTCCTTCTGGCTACGAGAATACACTAGGATGTCATCAATGAACACAATGCCGATAGAATCAAGGTAAGGCCGAAACACACTGTTCATCAATTGCATGAACGTGGCTGGGGCATTGGTCAGCCCAAATGACATAACCAGAAACTCATAATGACCATATCTGGTCCTAAAAGCAGTCTGCGGAATATCAGAATCCCGAATCTTCAGCTGATGATACCCGGATCTCAAATCAATCTTAGAGAACACTCTAGCTCCCTGAAGCTGGTCAAACAAGTCATCAATGCGAGGCAAAGGATACCGGTTCTTCACCGTAACCTTATTCAGATGCCTATAATCAATACACATGCGCATGGAGCCATCCTTCTTCTTCACAAACAATACCAGTGCACCCCAAGGTGACACACTAGGCCGAATGAACCCCTTATCTAGGAGTTCCTGAAGCTGCTCTTTCAATTCTTTCAACATCGCTGGTGCCATGCGATAAGGTGGAGTAGAGATAGGTTGGGTGCCTGGCACCAAATCAATACCAAAATCAACATCCCTGTCAGGTGGCATGCTTGGCAGGTCTGAAGGAAATACGTTCAAAAAATCACGGACCACAGGAATTGAATCAACAGAAGGAGTCTCACTACTAACATCCCTCACAAAAGCAATATAAGATTCACATCCTTTCTCAACCATATGCCTAGCCTTCAAATAAGAAATCACTCTGCTAGGCACATGCTCTATAGACCCTCTCCACTCAACTCTCGGAACTCCGTGCATAGCCTGGGTCACGGTCTTAGCGTGAAAATCAAGAATAACATGACATGGGGATAACCAATCCATGCCCAGTATCATATCAAAATCAACCATGCTGAGCAACAACAAGTCTACTCGGGTCTGTAGACCCCCAATAGATATAACACACGATCGGTACACACGGTCTACAATAATAGTATTGCCCACCGGAGTCAAAACATGAACAGACGTAACTAAAGACTCACGGTGCATATTCAGGAATTGAGCAAAATACGACGAAACATAAGAGTATGTGGAACCAAGGTCAAATAAAGCCAAAGCATCAATGTGACAGACTGAGAAAGCACCTGTAATCACCGCATCGGAGGCCATAGCATCAGGCCTAGATGGGAGTGCATAAATACGTGGCTGGCCCCCAACTGCTCGACCTCCCCCTCTAGGGCGGCCTCTAGCTGCCTGACCACCACCTCTGGCTTCCTGGGTAGGTGGTGAAGTGACTGGGGCTGAAGTCGAGGGCTGAACCCTCTGCTGAGATGAACTACCAGGACGATGAGGACACTGCCTCCACCCATGTCCAAACTCTCCACACTTGAAACACCTACCTGGAGTTGGAGATGGGGACTAAAGAGAACCCCTGCCACCATGATAACCACCGGATGAACCATGCATAGAAGAACCCTGAAATGATGATGCTGTGGAGGAGCTCTGAGCTGGAAGGGCACTAAAAGATGAACATCCCGGATGAGAACTGCGGGGACCCTGCCCCGAAGATGCGCCACTATAAGCTGGACAAGCTGGCTGAGGAGGTCTAAATGGACGACCTCTGTTGTGCTGAAACTGCCCTCTAGAAGGGGCACCATTGAAGCTACCTGATCCCTGAGGCCTTTTGGCCTCCCTCTCCTCACGCTCCTACCTACGAACCGACTCAATGTCCCGAGCAATAACAACAACCTGCTGAAATGTAGCTCCAGACACTCTCTCCCTGGTCATCAAAATCTGAAGCTGATACGTGAGACCATCTACAAACCTCATGATCCTCTCTCTATCAGTAGGGACTAACTCAGAAGCATGTCGAGCCAACTCGAAAAACCGCATTTCGTACTGAGTAACTGACAACTTTCCCTGGCGCAGCTGCTCAAACTGCTCCTCTCTGTGGGAGTGAGGAACATACTTCTCCAAAAAGATCGTGGAGAACTGCTGCCAAGTGAGGGGTGCTGAACCAACCGGCCTACATCTCTCAAAGGCCACCCACCAACTGAAAGTAGCACCAGCAAACTGAAATGTAGCAAACGAGACCCACTGGTCTCCAGAATACCAGCAGTACGGAGTATCCTCTGGCACTTATCCATAAATCCTTGGGCATCCTCACCCTTTGTGCCGATAAAAGTCGGAGGCTGAAGTCTATTGAACCTTCTAGCCTGTGCTGCTCATCCTTGGGCATAGCTGGGACCACATAGTCCTAAATTGGAACAACCGACTGAGCTGGGACTGCCCCTGGTGCCTAAATACCTTGTACAACCTGCTCAGGTGTCCGGGCAGCTGGAGTTTGAGTGCCTCCCCTAGCCTGAGCTGTAGTAGACATAGCAACTGCCTGAGCCAAATTGGTACACACTGTCAAGATCTGAGCCAGGGTCTCCTGAAGACCCGAAATGACAATAGGCACTGCCGGTGCCTAAGCTTGTCCTGCTGGAGTACCCTCGGCGGGAATTGATCCTGAATAGTAAGGGGATCCACTGGTATTGTCCTGGCTGCTGCAAGGGCTGGTCCCCTAACTCCACCACGGCCTCGACCCCTTGTGGGTCTAGCTGGTGTCTGGTCACCCTGATCCGTAGCGCGTGTCCTCACCACCTGTGAGAGAATAAAACAACAGGAGTTTAGATTTCAAGAACCAATAGAGTGGCATGAAAAAGTTCAAGAAAATGAGATTTTTCCTAAGAGTTCTGTAGCCTCTCGAAGATAAGTACAGACG
>ML292113.1:0-17523 GCA_005239495.1 Nicotiana undulata
CTAACTCGATCAAAGACAGTATCGAGTGCCAGTCGTGCCTCCCCTAGTTTGGGGGCGTGACAAGGGCCTTCAAACAAAAATGATGACAATGCCGAGACAAATATTGCTTTGAATGATGATGATTTTGAAGGCCTCGATGATCTTACTCATTTGATCGTTAAACTGGAGAATGCAATTATGTTGTTATTTTTATTTTCAGTATTTCTTTTTCTCTCGTTTTAAAGTTATTTTTATGTTCAAGTAGTACTTAAGTTGTCATGTGTTATTGTTAGTTTTTCCATATTTCTCATGGTGTACTTTTATTTTTTTTATGAAGAAAATAAAATTTCTCAGTCTTCAATTGGATCCAAGATGAGTAATGAAGATTTATGCCTTTTGGATAGTGCTACAACTCACACAATATTAAGAGAAAAGAAATATTTCTCTTATTTGGTTATGAAAAAGGCCTATGTTAATACAATATCTGGTAGTACAAAGTGTCACGACCCGAAATTCCCACCATCCGGATCGTGATGGCGTCTGACGTTGAACCCGCTAGACAAGCCAATGTAATTGCTCAAATTTATTAAAAACCTTTATTATTAAATAAGAACAAGTGAAATATGACTTTTCCATAAATAAAAGATAACAATGAGAATGAGTAAAAGAAATACATAATCCATAAACTTTTACGAATTATCAAAATAACCAGCCCAGATCTTTAGAGTAACAATGTCACGGACTATCTAAGATTAATACATAAAAAGGGTATGAAAGAAATAATATATCTGTTTTGAAATACTAAAACAGAAATGAAGAAGTGGAAGGGGACGCCAAGGCCTGCGGACGCCTGCAAGACTACCTCAGTGTCTCCGAGTGGGCTGAAGGAAGTCGCCTAGCTCAATATCCACTGGGTCCTGTACTGGGATCTGCATGACAAAAATTATGCAGGTGTAGCATCAGTACAACCGACCCCATGTACTGAGTAAGTGCCGAGCCTAACCTCGGCGAAGTAGTGACGAGGCTAGGACACGACAAATAATATTACCTGTGCAATTCAATAATATATAAAAGAGATAACAACAAGAAGTAAACAGTTAAGTACAAAAAACACGGGGGAAAATATGTTGGGAAAAGGGGTAGCAATTACGGAAATAACGGAACAAGGCAACAATTTAAATATCAAAATAACAATAGGAATTAACAACACAGAACAAACAAGTGCACGACATCACCCTTCGTGCTTTTACTCTCATCCTCACAATAAGTAAATAGAAACGGCATGGCATGTCCCCTCGTGCTAAAATATCATAAACATGGCACGGAATGTCCCCTCGTGCTAAAATATCATAAACACGGCACAAAATTTCCCCTCGCGCTAAAATATCATAAACATGACACGAAATGTCCCCTCGTGCTAAAATATCATAAACATTGCACGGAATGTCCCCTCGTGCTAAAATATCATAAACATGGCACGAAATGTGCCCTCGTGCTAAAATATCATAAACATGACACGGAATGTCCCCTCGTGCTAAAATATCATAAACAACAATTTGGCAAGGAAATATCAACAACAAGAACCATAAATTACAACATCCCGGCAAGGGAACAATCAATAGAAATAATACCGTCCCGGCAAGGGACACAACTATAACCAATCTTACACAAGTGTATAACTTATCAAAATATTACTCAACTGAACAAATACTCAACAGTATTCATAACCAGAATTTCTATAAATGAATAACTACCAAATGGAAGTTTAATCTATAACACAATAAATCTCAATGAGAATCACATAATTCATAATATCCGACTCACGGGCATGCTTGACAACAACATATAGGCACTCGTCACCTCACCTATACATTAAACATGGTATAATCACGTAGCAAACAAGACTCAACACCTATTCCCTCAAGCTAAGGTTAGACCAAACACTTACCTCGACTTTTACGATCAAAATCAAACCTCAAGCACCGCTTTTCCTTTTGAACTCGACTCCAAATCAATAGTATCTAAACATAATTGACTCAATAACATCAATAAATGCTAAACAATTCAATTCCAATGCTTAATTATAGACTTTCTAACATTCTTCCCAAAAATCCAAAAATCGACCCCGGGCCCATTTTGTCAAAACATGAGGTTCAGACCAAAACCCGATCACCCATTCACCCACGAGCCTGAATATATAATTTGTTTCGAAATCCGACCCCAAAACGAGGTCAAATTCCCAATTAATCAAAATGCCCTAACTCTACCCAAATCTCTAATTTTCTACCCGTAAACTCATGTTTTAGGCCTAGAATCTAATGGGTGTTGATAAATATTGAAGAAAAAGAGTTTAAGGTTACATACCTATGTGATGACCCAAAAGGTCATCCTAAGTTAATTTAGCTAAATCTGTGTTCCGAGGCCCTGAAAGCCTCCATTAATCTCACCTCGATATGCGTGCGCATCCCGGGCAGGTAGCCGGGAAGCTTTTATGTGAAAACTTGATGAAAATAAAATTTCTAATAATTAATTGATTAAAGTTGATTTGGTCAACATTTTTGGTAAACGAACCCGGACTCGTGATTTGACGGTCCCGGAGGGTCCGTAGGAAAATATGGGACTTGGGCGTATGCCCAGAATCGAATTCCGAGGTCCCAAGCCCGAGAAATGAATTTTTAAAGAAAATTATTTTCTGAAAAATATAAAGGTTCTTGAAAATGAATATTTATGTGAAAACCGTGTTACCGGGCCCGTATTATGGTTCCGGAGCCCGGAACAGGTTTAATATATGTTATGTGGGCTATCTGTGAAATTTGGTGTAAAACGGACTTGAAATGACGTGTTTCGGATCAAAATCGGAATAATTGAACCCTATGAAGTTCTAAGAAAATTCTAGGAGTTTTGAGGTTTAGTTCATTGATTTTGATGATATTTTGGTGATTTAAATGCTTAATAAGTCTGTAGGATGATTTGGGAGTCATGTGTGCTTTTGGTTTTGAGACCCGAGGGCTCGAATGAGTTTCGGGTAGCTAACGGGGTGCATAAGTAGTGAAAAATCTGGTGTTTTATCTCAGTTGCTGGTGTCCAGGAATTTAACACTATGTGAACGCATAGCACACGTGGGAACGGGACTGGGATTACTCTGTGCGAACGCACAGACTTGCTCGCGAACGCACAGGCCAGGGAGCTTAAGCCTATGCGAACGCGGCTAGTCCGGTGCGAACGCACTGCATGTTAAGGGAGCTGGGTTGGGAGCCACTTTGTTCTGTGCGAACGCGGCTCTGGGCTCGCGAACGCATAGTCCTGGGGAGATAAGCCTGTGCGAACGCAGCTCAGTGCATGCGAACACATAGAGTATTCTGCCCATGTATTTTTTAAAAATCCAAAACAGACCCATTACGGGATTATTCCCATTTTTCACTTCCTCCTCCTTCCCCAAACCCCCATAGACGAAATTCAAGCTTTCCTTCCTCCATAGCTCCATAGGTATGTATATTTAACTCCATTTTCTTCCGTTTTCTTCAACCAACACTAGAATCTAGGCCTAAAATCCTAAAATCAAACTAGAAATTAGGGGTTTGGGGTAGAGTTAGGGTTTATGGGATTTTGGGTAATTCAACCTCAATTTGGGGTCGGATTTCAAAACAAATTATATATATGAACTCATGGGGGTATGGGTAATCGGGGTTTGGTCCGAGCCTCGTGTTTGGACCAAGCGGGCTCGGGGTCGAATTTTGGTATTTTTGTAAGGATTCTAGGAATTGTATATTTAGGCTATGTGATTGTATTAATGAGTCAATATTGATGTTATTAAATTGATTATGAATAGATATTATCGTTTCGGATTCGGATTCGAGAGGAAAGGCGGTATTAGAGGCTTGAATTGCATTTTTTTTGGACCGAGGTAAGTGTCTTGCCTAACTTTGGTGAGGGAATAGGTATTGTGCCCTATGTGCTATGTGTTTTATCATTTCCAATGCATAGGTGAGGTGACGAGTACCTATTCATTGTGTGCCAAGTATGCCCGTGAGTCCATCTGCTTAATTATTTGTTATTACCTCAATGATTACTGTGTTATGAAGTAGTTCATTTGGGAAAATTGTTTAACTGTGGAGACTACATGATTAAGAATTGTGTTGTGATGTCCTAGTGGAGGACCCAAATCTTTAAGTTATGTACTCGTAATGAATTGGTTATAACTGAGACCCTTGCCGGGAAAATGTGTTGATTTTAGTTGTTATTCCCCATGTCGGGTGGTTATGAATTGAAAGTTCGGTAATTGATTTTCCTTGCCAAGTTGTTATTTATTGTTGATATTACTTGAGTGAGGAAGAGAGTAAAGCACGAAGGTTGATGCCGTGCCATTCATTCATATCACTCATTATTTATTTATTGCAATGGGAGGAAGAGAGTAAAGCACGAAGGGTGATGCCGTGCCATTCATTCATATCACTCATTATTTATTTATTGCAATGTGAGGAAGAGAGTAAAGCACAAAGTGTGATTCCGTGCCATTCATTCATATCACTCATTATTTATTTATGGGAATGCGAGGAAGAGAGTAAAGCACGAAGGGTGATGTCGTGCCATTCATTCATATAATATCTTTGTTTATTATTGCACAGTGAGGAAGAGAGTAAAGCACGAAGGGTGATGCCGTGACATTCATTCATATCACTCATTATTTATTTATTGCAATGTAAGGAAGAGAGTAAAGCACGAAGGGTGATGCCGTGCCATTCATTCATATCATTTCTTTGTTCATTATTGCACAGTGAGGAAGAGAGTAAAGCACGAAGGGTGATGCCGTGCCATTCATTTATCTGTTCATTTATCGTGTTTTACATCTCATTTTGCTATTTATCTGTTGCCCCTGTACTTGTTCTCGTATCCCTTGCTTATCTGTTGAATATCTGTAACTTCCTTGCTATATTTTTGATAGAACTGTACAGGTAGATTATCGTCGTCGTGTCTAGCCTCGCCACTACTTCGGCCGGGGTTAGGCTTGGCACTTGCTCAGTACATGGGGTCGGTTGTACTGATGCTACACCTACACTTCTCTATGTTGTGCAGATCCCGCAGCCGGACCCGGTGGACACTGATTGAGGGAGCATCCTTCAGTCCACTTCAGAGATTACAAGGTAGACCCGCAGACGTTCGTGGGCCTTGGCGTCTCTTCTACCCTTTTCTTCTATTCTGTCTTGTTTTTCTTAGTTCTAAGACCGTTTTTGTGTTATTTCTTCAGACTTTGTATTTAGTAACCTCTTAGCCAGTTCGTGAGTTAGTGACTCCAGGTGCTGGGATATTGTAAATGAATCGTGTTATTGGTGTTTTGAGTTATTTTCAGAATTTATCTGCTTCCGCATTTGAAAAAGGAATATTAGATGCTTTACTTAATTCTGTATTTTAATGTTAGTACGTCAATGATATTGTATACGTTGGCTTGTCTAGCGAGTTCAACGTTAGACGCAGTCATGGCCCAATGGTGGGATTTTGGGTCGTGACAAGTTGGTATCAGAGCACTAGGTTGCTTAGGTCTCACAACTCACGGACAAACTTGGTAGAGTCTGAGGGATCGGTACGGAGACGTCTGTACTTATCCCCCAGAGGCTGCAAAGTTAGGAATAACTTCACATCTTTCATTCTCTGTCGTGCCAATTGAATTCTAAATACTCATTGAGTCTCTAATTACTCTCTCGCAGATGGCGAGAACGCGTGCTTCCTCATCGACCGACCAGAAGCCCGACCCTCCTATTGCAGCTCCTACGAGGGTCTGAGGCCGAGGCCGTGCTAGAGGCCGAGGCAGAGCTAGAGCAGCGGCTCCGGTTGAGGACCCACAGGTAGATTATGCCGGTGAGGTTCTTGCTCAGACAGTCCCAGTTGGACCAGCTCAGGTCCTAGAGGGGTTCATCGCTACCCCGGTGCTTCAGGACGCTCTAGTCTGCTTGGTGGGACTTATGGAGAGTGTGGCTCAGGCCGGTCTTCTTCCTACTGCACCAGCTGGATCTCAGGCTGGGGGATGGACCCAGACTCCTGTTATTCATACCCCAGAGAAGGTTGCCACTCAGTTTCAGACTCCAGCACCTCAGACAGCTGGAGTAGCTCAGCCAGGTATTGTGGCACCGGCGGCTGAGGGTGCAGCTATGTCAGCAGATGCTCTATGGAGACTAGATCGGTTCACCAAGTTATTCACTACTACTTTTACGAGTGCACCGTCAGAGGATCCACATGATTATTTGGACAACTGTCATAAGGTTCTTCGGAACATGGGCATAGTGGAGTCCAATGGAGTTGACTTTGCTACTTTTCGGTTATCTGGCACAACCAAGACTTGGTGGAGGGATTATTGCTTGACCAGACCAGTTGGGTCTGCACCTTTAACTTGGGCTCAGTTCTCCAAGCTATTCTTGGGGAAGTTCCTTCCCATTACTCAGCGAGAGGATCTTAGGAGTCAGTTTGAGCGCCTCCAGCAGGGATCTATGTTTGTCACCCAGTACGAGACCAGGTTCATCACTTTAGCCAGGCATGCACTTATGATACTACCCACTGACCGTGAGAGAGTGCGGATATTTATTGAGGGCTTAGCTCAGCCTATCAGACTCTAGATGGCCAGGGAGTCAGGTACCGATATTTCATTCCAGGATGCGGCCGATGCGGCCATGAGGATTGAGATGATTCTGTCACAGGGAGGTGTTCAGGGGGCTGACAAGAGGCCCCGTCACTTTGGTAGATTCGGTGGAGCCTCATCCGGAGGAAGGGATTCTTTCAGTAGGGGTCATCTACCCCGACCTTTTCAGTCAGCACTTCAGGTATCCCACCGTGCACCACTAGATCCTATTAGTGCACCACCAGCCCCTATCAGTGCACAACCACTTTAGAGCTACTAGGGTGGTTATCAGGGTCGTTAGGGGCAGTTCCAAAGTCATCAGCCACATCAGCAGAGACCTTGTTATTCTTGTGGTGTTCATGGGCACATTGCGAGGTATTGCCGCTGGACTTCGGGTAGTTCTCAGTATCAGGGTACTCGCACCATGGTCCCCGCAGCAGGTGCACCCCCACCCCCTGAACTAGCTAGGGGTGGTGGTCGTGGTGCTAGAGGTGGATGTCAGACTCATAGAGGTGGAGGGTAGGCCATGAGAAGTAGAGGTCAGCCCGTAGCAAGTAGACCCAGAGATTGGAGGGGCTCAGCCCTGGTGTTATGCTTTTCCTGCTCGTCCTGATGCTGAGGCTTCTGATACAGTTATTACAGGTACAACTTCAGTTTGCAACCGAGAGGCTTCGGTGTTATTTGATCCGGGTTCTACAATCTCCTATGTGTCTTCATATTTTGCCCCTTATTTGAGTATGCCCTGTGATTCCTTGAGTACTACTGTACATGTGTCTACACCGGTGGGTGATTCTATAGTGGTAGACCGACTCTACTGTGCTTGCGTAGTAGTTATTGGTGGTCAGGAGACTCGGGTTGATCTTTTGCTTCTTGATATGGTTGACTTTGATGTTATATTGGGGATGGATTGGTTATCCCCTTATTATTCTATTATGGACTGTCATGCAAAGACAGTGACCTTGGCCTTGCTAGGGGTACCTCGTTTGGAGTGGAGGGGGACTCCTAGTCATTCTTCTGGTAGAGTTATTTCTTATATGAAGGCTCGGTGCATGGTCGAGAAGGGTTGTTTGGCCTATCTGGCCTACGTTCGTGATTCTAGTGCCGAGGTTCCTTCCTCGGAGTCTGTGCCCGTAGTTCGTGAGTTTCCAAGGGTATTCCCTGCTGACCTGCCGGGTATGCCACCCGACATGGATATTGACTTCTGTATTGAGGTAGCTGAGGGCACTCAGCCTATTTCTATTATGCTGTATCGTATGGCTCCGCTAGAGTTGAAGGAATTAAAGGAACAATTATAAGATTTGTTGGATAAAGGCTTCATCAGGTCTAGTGTTTCTCCTTGGGGTGCTCCCATGTTGTTCGTGAAGAAGAAAGATGGTTCTATGAGGATGTGCATTGACTACCGGCAGTTGAATAAGGTTACTATCAAGAATAAGTATCCTTTGCCGAGGATTGATGATCTATTTGACCACCTTCAGGGTGCTAAAGTGTTCTCCAATATAGACTTGAGATCTGGTTACCATCAGCTGAGGATCAGGGCGTCTGACATTCCTAAGACAACCTTTTGCACTTGTTATGGGCACTATGAGTTTTTGGTGATGTCTTTGGGTTGACTAATGCCCCCGCTGCATTCATGGAGTTGATGAACCGAGTGTTCAGGCCTTATTTGGACTCGTTCGTTATTGTTTTCATTGATGACATATTGATATACTCTCGCAGCCGAGAGTAGCATGAGCAGCACCTTAGAGTCGTCGTCCAGACTCTGAGGGATAGTCAGTTGTATGCCAAGTTCTCCAAGTGTGAGTTTTGGCTGGGTTCAGTTGCATTTCTAGGCCATGTGGTTTAGTCAGAGGGTATTCAGTTAGACCCCAAGAATATTTCAGCAGTTAGAGATTGGCCTAGGCCCACTTCAACTACAGAGATTCAGAGTTTCTTGGGCTTAGCTGGTTACTATCGTCGATTTGTGGAGGGCTTTTCATCTATCGCAGCCCCGATGACTAGGTTGACTCAGAAGAGTGCTCAGTTCAGGTGGTCTGATGAGTGTGAAACGAGCTTTCAGAAGCTCAAGACCGCCTTGACCACGACACCAGTGTTAGTATTGCCCTCAGGTTCAGGACCGTATACCGTGTATTGTGATGCTTCATGGGTTGGGCTTGGTGCAGTGTTGATGCAGGACGACAAGGTTATAGCCTATGTTTCTCGTCAGTTGAAGATTCATGAGAAGAACTATCCAATTCATGATTTGGAGCTTGCATCTATTGTTCACTCTTTGAAGATTTGGAGGCACTATCTGTACGGAGTGTCATGTGAGGTGTTCACGGACCATAAGAGCTTGCAGTATCTGTTCAAACAGAAGGAGTTGAACATGAGGCAGAGGAGATGGTTAGAGTTGCTAAAGGATTATGATATTACCATTCTTTATCATCCGGGGAAGGCCAATGTGGTGTCCGATGCTTTGAGCCAGAAATCAGTCAGTATGGGCAGTCTAGCTTATTTGTCAGTCGGAGAGCGACCTCTTGCGTTAGATGTTCAGGCTTTAGCAATCCGATTTGTGAGATTGGAGGTTTCTGAGTTTGGAAGTGTTTTGGCCCATACTGTGGCCCGTTCTTCATTGTATGACCGTATTCGAGCCAGGCAGTATGATGATCATCATTTATGTGTTCTTAGAGATATAGTCCGGCACGGAGGTGCCAAGCAGGTTACGGTTGATGATGATGGAGTTCTACGGATGCAGGGCCGTATTTGTGTACCTGATGTTGAGGGTATTCGTGAGTTGATACTTCAGGAGGCCCATAGCTCCCGGTATTCCATTCATCCGGGCTCCACAAAGATGTACCAGGACTTGCGGCAGCATTATTGGTGGCATTGAATGAAGAAGGATATTATAGCTTATGTGGCTCGGTGCTTGAACTGTCAGTAGGTTAAGTACGAGCACCAGAGGCCCGGTGGTTTGATGCAGCAGATTCAGCTTCCTGAGTGGAAGTGGGAGCGTATCACAATGGATTTTGTAGTTGGGCTTCCACGGACTCAGAGGATGGTAGATGCAGTTTGGGTTGTTGTAGATAGGTTGACCAAGTTGGCGCACTTCATTCATGTGCCGGTTTCGTATTCAGCGGAGAAGTTGGCAAAGATCTATATGAGAGAGATTGTCAGATTGCATGGTGTGCCCCTATCCATTATATCAGACCGAGGTACTCAGTTTACCTCCCATTTCTGGAGAGTATTTCAGCGAGAGTTGGGCACACAGATTGAGTTGAGCACAACATTTCATCCTCAGACGAACGGACAGTCCGAGCGTACTATTCAGATTTTGGAGGATATGTTGCGAGCGTGTGTCATCGACTTTGGTGGATCATGGGATCAATTCTTTCCCTTAGCGGAGTTTGCCTACAACAACAACTATCAGTCGAGCATTCAGATGGCTCCGTATGAGGCATTGTATGGTAGACGGTGTCGGTCTACAGTTGGATGGTTCGAGCCCGGAGAGGCTAGATTGTTGGGTTATGATTTAGTCCAGGATGCCTTGGACAAGGTGAAGATTATTCAGGATAGACTTCGTACAGCACAGTCCAGGCAAAAGGGTTATGCGGATCGTAGAGTTCGAGATTTGGCTTTCATGATAGGAGATCAAGTGTTTCTTAGAGGGTCGCCTATGAAGGGCGTGATGAGGTTCGGGAAGAAGGGAAAGTTGAGCCCTAGGTACATTGGTCCATTTGAGATTTTGGACAAGGTAGGAGAGGTGGCCTACAGAGTTGCCTTGCCGCCGTATTTATCAGCCATACATCCAGTGTTTCATGTATCTATGCTCCGGAGGTACATTGCAGATCCTTCTCATGTTCTNCCCGAAAGCATTCGTTAATCTCACCTCGATATGCATGCGCAGCCCGGGCGTGTTGCCGGGAAGCTTTTATGTGAAAACTTGAAGAAAATAGAATTTTATAATAATTAATGGAATAAAGTTGACTTTGGTCAACTTTTTTGGTAAACAGACCCAAACCCGTGATTTGACGGTCCCAGGGGGTCCGTAGAAAAATATGGGACTTGGGCGTATGCCCGGAATCGAATTCCGAGGTCCCAAGCCCGAGAAATGAATTTTTAAAGAAAATTGTTTTCTGAAAAATATAAAGGTTTTTGAAAATGAATATTTATAAGAAAATCGTGTTACCGGGCCCGTATTATGGTTCTGGAGCCCCGGACAGGTTTAATATATGTTATGTGACTTATCTGGGAAATTTGGTGTAAAACGGACGTAGTATGACGGGTTTCGGATCAAAATTGGAATAATTGAGCCTTATGAAGTTTTGAGAAAAGTCTATGAGTTTTGAGGTCTAATTCATTGATTTTGATGTTATTTCGGTGGTTTTAGTACTTGAATAAGTTCGTATAATGATTTGGGAGTCGTGTGTGTTTTTGGGTTTGAGTCTCGAGGGCTCGGGTGAGTTTAGGGTAGCAAACGGGGTGTGAAAACATGAAAAAATGGTGTTTTGATTCAGTTTCTGGTGTCTGGTAACTTGGTCTATTCGATCGCATGGGAGGGGCTGCGATCGCATAGAGTTAAGTAAGGGGCCTGGGTCAGGGGTCAAAATTAGGCAGTGCGATCGCACCATATAGGTCGCGATCGCGGAGTATTGGGTAAGTCCTCCTGTGCGAACGCACCACGGGGGTCGCGAACGCACATGGTTAGGCGTGTTAGGAGGGCAGGGGGTAGTAACACAGTGCAAACGCGGTTGGTGCTCCGCGATCGCGGAGCTTATTTTTGGCAACCTTGTGCGAACGCAGTGCATGTGTTGCGAACGCACAAGGTAATTTTCGCCCAGGTATTTTTAAGTCTTAAAAACAGAATATTACACGAGATTTCATAATTTTTCACCTTCTTCTTCCAAACCCCATAGCCGAGTTCCAAGCCATCATTCCACCATAGCCACTTAGGTAAGTGATCCTAACACTAATTTCTTTCATTTGCTTTCCCTAAACACTAGAATCTAGGCCTAAAATCCTAAAATCAAAGTAGAAATTAGGGGTTTTGGGTAGAGTTAAGTTTTTGGGAATTTTGGGTAATTCAACCCCAATTTGGGGTCGGATTTCAAAATAAATTATATATTCCAACTCGTGGGGGAATGGGTAATTGGGTTTTGGTCCGAGCCTCGTGTTTGGACCAAGCGGGCCCGGGGTCGAATTTTGGAAATTTTTGAAGAATGCTAGGAATTGTATATTTAGGCTATGGGATTGTATTAATGAGTCAATATTGATATTATTAAATTGATTAAGATTAGATATTATCGTTTTGGATTCGGATTCGAGAGGGAAGGGGGTATTAGAGGCTTGAATTGTATTTTTGGACCGAGGTAAGTGTCTTGCCTAACTTTGGTGAGGGAATAGGTATTGTTCCCTATGTGTTATGTGTTTATCATGTTCAATGCATAGGTAAGGTGACGAGTACCTATGAATTGTGTGTCAAAGTATGCCCGTGAGTCCGTTTTGCTTAATTCCTTGTTATTGCCTCAATGATTATCGTGTTATGAAGTAGTTCTTTGGGAAGTTATGTCCTCGTAAGGAATTGGTTATAGCTGAGACCCTTGCTGGGCAAATGTGTTTGACTTTGGTTGTTATTCCCCGTGTCGGGTGGTTGTGAATTGAATTCTGGTAATTGATTTCCTTGCCAAGTTTGTGATTTGTTGTTGATATTACTTCGGTGAGGAAGAGAGTAACACACGAAGGGTGATGCCGTGTCATTCATTCATATCATTCATTATTTATTTATTGCAATGTGAGGAAGAGAGTAAAGCACAAAGGGTGATGCCGCCATTCATTCATACCATTCATTATTTATTTATCGCAATGTGAGAAAGAGAGTAAAGCACGAAGGGTGATGCCGTGCCATTCATTCATATCACTCATTATTTATTTATTGCAATGTAGGAAGAGAGTAAAGCACGAAGGGTGATACTGTGCCATTCATTCATATCATTCCTTTATTTATTATTGCACAGTAAGGAAGAGATTAAAGCACGAAGGGTGATGCCGTGCCATTCATTTCATTTATTATTGCAAACATTTCATATATATTTACCTGTTGCATAGTGTGGACGAGAGTAAAGCATGAAGGGTGATGCCGTGCCATTCATTTATCTGTTTATTTATTGTATTCAACATCTCATTTTGCTAATTACTTGTTGCCCCTTTACTTGTTCCTGTATCCCTTGCTTATATGTTAAATAATTGTCACTTCCTTGCTATATTTTTGGTAGAACTGTACAGATAGATTATCGTCGTCGTGTCTAGCCTCGCCACTACTTCGGCCAGGGTTAGGCTTGGCACTTGCTCAGTACATGGGGTTGGTTGTACTCATGCTACACCTGCACCTCTCTATGTTGTGCAGATCCCGAAGCCGGACCCGGTGGACACTGATTGAGGGAGCATTTTTCAGTCCACTTCGGAGATTACAAGGTAGACCCGCAGACGTTCGTGGGCCTTGGCGTCTCCTCTATCCTTATCTTTCTATTTTGTCTTATTTTTCTTAGTTCTAAGACAGTTTATGTACTATTTCTTCAGACTTTGTATTTAGTAACCTCTTAGTCAGTTCGTGAGTTAGTGACTCCAGGTGCTGGGATATTGTTAACGAATCGTGTTATTGGTGTTTTAAGTTATTTTCAAAATTTATCTGCTTCCGCATTTTGAAAAAAGAATATTAGATGCTTTACTTAATTCTGTATTTTAATGTTAGCACGTTAACGAAATTGTATACGTTGGTTTGTCTAGCGGGTTCAACGTTAGACGCAGTCATGACCCAATGGTGGGATTTTGGGTCGTGACAACAATGAAATTTTTATGAAAATCCCTGAAGGATTTAAAGTTCCTGAAGCACATAAAAGTTCAAGGGAAACTTGTTCAATAAGGCTTCAGAAATCCTTATACTGATTGAAGCAATCGGGGAGAATGTGGTACAATCGTCTTAGCGAGTATTTGCTAAAGGAAGGGTACAAAAATGACCCTATTTGTCCCTGTGTCTTTATTAAGAGGTCTGGATCTGAATTTGTCATCATAGTTGTGTATGTTGATGACTTGAATATCATTGGAGTTCTAAAGAGTTTCCAAACGCTGTAGAGTGTTTGAAGAAAGAATTTGAAATGAAAGATCTTGATAAGACAAAATTTTGTCTTGGCCTACAGATTGAGCATGTAACAAATGGAATTTTTGTCCATCAATCAACATACACTGAAGGTGTTAAAGCGATTTTACATGGATAATGCACATCCATTGAGTACCCCAATGGTTGTGAGATTGCTTGACATAAATAAAGATCCATTTCGGCCTGAAGAAAATGACGAAGAGCTTGTTAGTGATGAAACTCCATATCTTAGTGCAATTGGGGCACTGATGTATCTTGCTAACAATACCCGGCCAGATATTGCTTTTGCTGTAATCTTATTAGCAAGATTTAGTTCATCCCCAACAAGAAGACATTGGAATGGTGTTAAGCATATAATTAGATATCTTCAGGGAACTCTAGATATAAGATTGTTCTATTCTAATAAATTCAAGTCAGAAATGGTTGGCTATGCCGATGCAGGTTATTTGTATGATCCACATAAAGCCCTATCTCAAACAGGCTATTTGTTTACATATGGTGGTACAATTATATCATGGCGTTCAATGAAACAAACAATAGCTGCCACATCTTCTAATCATGCTGAGATAATAGCCATTCATGAAGCTAGTCGAGAATGTGTTTGGTTGAGATCCATGACTCAACATATTCAATAAATGTGTGGTTTTCTTATGAAAAAAGATAATCCAACTATACTATATGAAGACAATTCTACTTGCATCGCTCAACTGAAAGGAGGATACATCAAAGGAGCAGAACAAAACACATTTCACCAAAGTTTTTTTTCCACGCATGATCTTCAACAAAATGGTGAAATTAATGTTCAACAGATTCGTTCATGTGAAAATTTGGCTAATATGTTCACTAAGGCATTACCAACGTCAACATTTGAGAAGTTGACACAGAAGATTGGAATGCGACGTCTTCGAGAAATAAAGTGATGTTTTCATGAGGGGGAGTAAGATATGTGTTGTACTCTTTTTCCCTTAGCCTAGGTTTTGTCCCAGTGGGTTTTCCTGGTAAGGTTTTTAACGAGGCAACAAATAACGCGTATTAGAGATATGTGTACTCTTTTCCTTCACTAAGATTTTTTCTCACGTGGTTTATCTTAGTAAGGTTTTAACGAGGAATATTATCTATTTTTGGACATCCAAGGGGGAGTGTGAAAAAACATATAGTAATTGTGGATGTCCACTACACCCACTTGTAACGACCCGACCGGTCGTTTTGAGCTCTATTGTGTCGTTCAGCGGTTGGAAGTCATGAAAATCTTCATTTCAGGTATATTGACTTGTGCGTATGGTCGGAATTGAAATTCAGGAGGTTCAGAGTTAAATTGAAAGGAAAATTCTCATTTCAGGAGCTTTAAGTTTAAGAAATTAAGTAAGACTGGAATTTTGAGTAAACGACCTCGGAATGTGGATCTTAACGTTCCACCAGGTTCGTATGATGATTTCGGACTTGGGCGTATGTCCGGAATGGGTTTTGGATAACCCATGAGTGTTTCGGCGTGTATTGTGGAAGTTAGTATTTTAGAAGAATTTCATAAATTTGGGTTGCAAGGCATTTCAGTGTTATAGATGTCCGTTTGGGATTCCAAGTCTGGGAATAGCTTCGTATGGTGATTCTGGAGTTGGGAGCGCAATCGAAAGTGAATTCGGATGTCCGTAGGTCATTTTGAAGTCATTTGGCTAAAGATAGAAATTTGAAGGTTTTGAGAAAATCCGACCGGAAGTGGAAATTTTGATATCGGGGTCGGATGCCAATTCTGAAAGTTGGATTAGGTCCGTAATGTCGAATATGACTTGTGTGCAAAATTTGGGGTCAATCGGACGTGATTTGATAGGTTTCGGCATCGGATGTAGAAGTTTGAAATTTCAAAGTTCATAAAGTTTGAATTTTAGTGCGATTCGAGATTTCGGCGTTGTTTGATGTGATTTGAGGCCTCGAGCGAGTTCGTATCATGTTTTGGGACATGTTGGTATAATTGGTTAAGGCCCCGAAAGCCTCGGGTGGATCCCCGGTGGTTAACGGATCGGAAGTTGAAGTTTGAAAAGAGCTGAAGTTGCTGTCATCTGGTGCGACCGCACCTGCGATGGAATTTTCCACGTGCGGAGCCGCAGGTGCGGCTTGGACGCTGCAGGTGCGAAGAATTGGGGGTCCGGCTGGGAGCGCAGGTGCGATGGTATTTCCGCACCTGCGAGGTCGCAGGTGCAGGTTATGGGTCGCAGGTGCGGACTTGGCTCGAGCTGAGGAGAGCCGCATGTGCGGAGGTTTGGTCGCACTTGCGGAATCGCAGGTGCGGTTGTTGGATCGCAGGTGCGGAAAATGACCTGGGCAGAATATTTTAAAACTGAGATTTGTTGGTCATTTTTTCACTTCTTCTTTGGTTTGAGCGATTTTGGAGGAGCCTCCAGGGAAGCTTTTCGTCATGAATCATAAGGTAAGTAACTTCTTCATGTTTTTAAGTTAAATACAAGATTATTACATGGATTTGAACATGAAAATGGTGGAAAATTCGGGAATTTTGGAGAAAACCTAGAAACTTGATAAATGTGATTTTTGCCACTAATTGAGCATAATTTTGTAAAGATTTTCTTCAAGAAATTTCGAAATCCGGGCACGGGGGCCTGAGGGCATTTTGGTCAATTCCTTGAGAGGAGTTGGGAAATTATATAATCTGAATTTTTAGTAAATATTACAGTTTAGTTTCATTGGTTTGTCATTTTTTGGTTAGTTTGGGGGCGTTGTGCATCCATTGGAGTCGTCGGAAGGGCTTAGAAGCCGGTTATGGAACTTCGGAGCGAGGTGAGTCTCCTCTCCAACCTCGTAAGGGGGAAATGTCCCCATAAGTTCCTTATTTATTATGTATACATGTTGTGGGGGGCGCGTACATACCAAGTGACGAGAGTCCGTATGTGGCGACTATATTGCTATGTCAGGTAGCTTTAGGACTCACGAGCATGCCTCTATGTGCCTTATTTGTACCTTGTATGTACTGTAAGTTGTGATTGTTGTTGAGATGACATGGAAAGGTGAAATATTATGATTTCAATCCCAGTTGGCTACAGTGGTATTGGCACGGTCCTGTTGGGTTCACTGTTGAGTCGGTACACATATAAACCTATATATATGAATATGCATTTATCATTATCGAGTCAGCACACGAGTCGCAGGTAAGATTCGCGATCGTGGGTAGCTTATCATTATCGAGTCAGCACACGAGTCGCAGGTAAGATTCGCGATCGTGGGGAGCTTATCATTATCGAGTCAGCACACGAGTCACAGGTAAGATTCGCGATCGTGGGTAGCTTATGACCTTAGTCCTTATGACCACCCTTATGACTCTGGCCAATTGTCTTGTTCTGGTATTGTGTTATTACTTGAGTCTGAGTCACTTATAGTGGGATTGATAGGTATTGTGTAAACTAAGGATTTGGCACTTGCAATTCACTTTCAGTTGTTACTTGGATTACATTATTTGCTTATGTACTTGTTGATTTCTGCTTCACATGCCTACTGTTTTAGCCATATCTTTTTTTATATTATATTGTTGGACTTTAGTGAGTATCTAGTCGACCTCTCGTCACTACTCCTTCGAGTTTAGACGGGATACTCACTGGGTACATATATGTATATGTACTCATACTGCACTTTTTGTGCATTTTGTTGCACAGGTACCTTTATAGTACAATGATCGATTTGGGGACTTATACGGGCTGCATTCATCCAGAGGCGTTCCACAACTGCCAGAGTCTTCCTTCTGTGAACTTATATTTTATATTTATTGCCTTTGTCCAATTTGTTTTTCGGACAAGCGTTGTATAATTGT
>ML292116.1:0-10833 GCA_005239495.1 Nicotiana undulata
CTACCCGTTTTGTATTTATTTTTCTGTCAGCTATTCTGTCTCGTTTCTCATGCCAAACGATACCTAAACTCGATTTTCTTATATCCAATGGATTCCTTGTGAAATTATAATAAATTTAGGCTTTTGAATCACTCAATTTGACCTTATAATGAAGGAGATATGTAGGTTTTAAGATTTGTAAATAGTGCAGGTTTTTAATACGCCGTCAGGGGTAAATTCGTAATTAACTAGAAAAATCTGGGCAACTTTGGTAAAATGGCCACAAAATCCTCATACTATGTCCAAATTCGATGATTCTTTTTGCTACGGGTCCGTAATTACGATACAGATATAATATTTCATTCAAAACATAAATCGGAGCTCATTTGTTCAATATGATATCATTTATGCTTGAAGAAACGACGTCGAAGCATAAGAAGAACGAGTGCAACACAACCCAAACCTATTTAAAACTCACCCGAGCCCTCGGGGCTCTAAATCAAACATGCACGCAAGTCTAAAAGCATAATATGGACTTTCTCCTTTGATCAAATCATGAAAATAACATGTAAAACAACGAATTAAACCTCAAAGCTCATTATTTTCCTCAAGAACACTTATAGTTCATAACTTTTCAACCGGATGTCCGAATCACGTCAAACGAACTCCGTATTTCACCAAATTTCACAGGCAAGGCCTGAATATCATAACAAATTTGTACCGGTCTCCGGAACCAAAATACGGGCNTACGCTCGGGTCCCATATTTTAATGCGGACCTTTCGGGATCACCGGAACACAGATTTGAGTCCGTTTACTCAAAATGTTGACTCAAGTCAACTAAAACCAAATTTTGTAATTCTAAAAATTATTGTTTCTTATATTTTGACAGAAAAGCTTTCCGGTTTCACGCCCCGACTGCGCACACAAATCGAGGTAGTTAAAATTAATCTTTTTATGGCTAATAAGCCTAGAACGGAGTCTAAATTCATAAAATGACCCCTTGGGTCATCACAGAAGAAAACTATTTTTGAAAGACTGTTATTTAGAAAGGTATATTTGAAAAATATTTATCTTGCATAAAACTATGTCTGAAAGATATTTATTTCGAAAGGTATATTTGAAAAGCATTTATCTGGCAGAAAACTATGTTTGAAAGACATTTATTGGAAAAGTAGATTTGAAAAGCATTTATCTTGAAGGAATTATGGTTGAAGATTCTTTTTAAAATAATATATATATATATATATATATATTATTTTAAAAAAATGCATGCATATGGAGTACACACACAAGGCGCGTAACCTAAGGATATCATTCCTCTTTTTTACTCTTTAGAAATTAGAAACAAGGGTTCACACTGGACAAAATAATCATTTCGTTATTTTTTCTAANACACTCGAAGCTTTGACCAATTATTTGGGGTTGTTGTCTAAGGCCTGATGTGTAAAACTATTGCAGTGCTGAATTACTACTTGTTCTTACCGCATTTTGATTTTCGGTTTTCGGTTTTCGGGTTGTGTTCCCGTCAATGCTTCTGGGTATTATTATGTTGTTCCGTTGTTATTTGCTGTATTTTCCTTCCACTTTGTACTTGATATGTGTTAATTACATTGTGTAGTCATTAGATAGATGTCGTATTCTGTTATTCCTATATTTATGCTTGTTTAGTTTATCGGGCCAGTGGGCGTCTCGACTAGTCCTCGTCACTACTTCACCGAGGTTAGTCTTGATACTTACTGGGCACCACTGTGGTGTACTCATACTACTCTTCTGCATATTTTTGTGCAGATTCCAGGTTCGCATAGCCAGCCGATTGATTGTTAGCAGCGCAGTTGCTGTTGTGGAGACTCAAGGTAAAACCGCTTCAGCGTTCGCGGTTCCGGAGTCACCGTCTTATTTTCTCAATTCGCATTGTTGTACTTATTTTCGAACAATGGTACTTTAGGAGACTTAGTGTAAAATTCTTTAAAGCTTATGATTTGTACTTACCGGGTTTCGGGAAGATATGTAATGTATAGAGATTTATTTTTAAAAAAAACATTTAAACGTTTCGATATTATGATTTATGTTTACTAAATGTTCGGCTTACCTAGTCCTTAAGACTAGGTGCCATCACGATACCCAACGAAGGAAAATTGGGTCATGACAAGTTGGTATCAGAGCTCTAGGTTCATAGGTGCTATGAGTCATAAGCGAGTTTAGTAGAGTCTTGCGGATCGGTACGGAGATGCATGTACTTATCTTCGAAAGGCTATGGAACTATTAGGACAATTTCACTTCCTTCATTCCTATCGTGCGAGTTCCTTGATCTTGAAATTTATCGTTCCATTCTCTCACCGATGGTGAGGATATGAGCTACGGTTCCTGATGATGTTACCCTGAGACGGATGTCGCTAGGGGCAGTGGAAGAGGTCGATGAGGAGCACGTGCCGCAGTTAGGACACCTACCAGAGCAGCCGTTGAGGAGCCGCCAACAGTTCCAGTTGGGGGACAGGTACCAGAGGTGCCCGTTGTTACGCCCGGACTTCAGGAGACCTGGGCACAGTTCTTGAATATGATTGGTACAATGACTCAGGCAGGATTGATTCCGGGTGCACCATCTACTTCACAGATTGAGGGAGTAGTTAAGACTCTCAAAGCCTACCCTCCGGAGCAGAGCGATCATGTTGGTCGGGCTCCAGGTGTCATGGAAGCACGACCTGGGGACCCAGTTCAGCCCGTGGTTAGGGAAACAACATAAGAGGGAGAACATCTTGGACTTGAGAGGTACAGGAAGTACCACCCTCCTATCTTCAGTGGATTGGCGACATATGATGCCCAGGGTTTCTTGGAGGAGTGTCACTGCATTCTTCGTACTGCGGTTGCTTTTGTCACAACTCAGTTCAGGGGAGCAGTTTGTCAGTGGTGGCGGGCACATGAGTTGGGTAGCCCGGCCGAGTCAGCTTCACTTACATGGGGTCAGTTTTCAGAGATGTTCTTGAGGGAGTTTTCACCTCAGTCCCTCCGAGCAGCATGGCGCGCGGAGTTTGAGCAGTTGTGTCAGGGCACTATGTCAGTATTAGAGAATGCCGTCAGATTCAGTGAGTTGGCTAGATATGCACCTCCCTTGGTTGTTTCAGTTAGGGGGGCGAGTCTGTAGATTCATTGAGGGGCTCATGCAAGTTGTAATGATTATGACTTAGTTCCTGATTGCTAGTTTTATCTCTTACTGCTTAAATTAGAATTTCTTGCTTTTAGATTTTCCTTTATTGTCTATTTGGTCTTAATTGACTTAATTGAAGAATTTACCTATCTTATCATCATGCTATATTTTTCTTTATAAACTGCCTATTTAAACAAAATTAGTAATATCTTGCCTTATAATTGTTTAGCAGTAATTGGAGTTAGGATGGTCTTTAACTACTTACCCTTATTTGGATTGTGGAAAATCTCTCATAACTATTCGACGTTAAAAAGGAAATTTAGATAACCTACCCCTTAGTCGACTGGCTTGTACTTGGAATCTCTTGACTTGTGATGACATCTTATTGTGGACTTGATACTATGAATTCGTTGTTACGTCGCGTCTCTCCCGGGTTAAGCTATTTTCTTTACGCTTATTATTTCCTTTTAGTGGTTATCCCTTGTGATTGAGTTTTACCGTTCTTGTGATTTAAGTTCTTGTATTGATTTGCTCGTCGTACATTGCATTTCTATATTTTGTTGCCTTACAATTATTGTGGAAATGAACGATGTTTCTGCCGTGGTATGGTTGTTATATCTGTTGATTGCATTGCATATTTAATTGGGGACTACGTACGTATTCCGGGAGATCCCCCTGGACCGCATATTTACTTTGGGAACTACGGACGTATTCTGGGAGATCCCCGAGCACTGCTGTCACGACCCAAATTTCCCTTTATTGGGTATCGTGATGGCACCTAGTCTTATGGACTAGGTAAGCCTAACAGTTACTAGATAACAACAATAATAAAAGGAAATATACAGTCTCGATATAGAATCTTGACAGAATTTACAAATCTTCCCAAAATCCGATAATACAAGTCATAAGCTCTACGAATCTTCTACAACTTCTAAATACAACTGTTTGGAAATAAATACAACAATATATGAATGCTACTAGTAAGAAGGTGACTCTGAAGCCTGCGAACGCAGCAGCAGGTTACCTTGAGTCTCCTCGGCAACGATCCACTCAGCTACAAACAATGTATATACCTGGATCTGCACACAAAAATGTGCAGAAGTGTAGTATGAGCACACCACAGCGGTGCCCAGTAAGTATCAAGACTAACCTCGGTGCAGTAGTGACGAGGTCTATTCAAGACACCACTGGTCTAACAAGATAAACTAACATGAATACAGAAATAACCGAACACTACATCTATCTAAGACTTCACGGAGTAATTTACAACAATGACGATATAATGCGGAACGAAATTACAGAAATTAATCAACTAAACATCATAAAAATACACAGAAAAATGGACAACAAAACAAGCCAAAACAGAAGAAAACACAACGCAATAGAGAACACCAATAACTCAACCCTATGCATGTTTGTTCACATCGGGCCTTAGCCATTAAAATCCAAAAACTGGTGGGAACCTTTAAACAACAATTCATATGAAAAACTTTGCAAATAAAATCATTTTAGTATGGAAGAGTTTCCTTTGAAATCATACTTTCTCCAAAAGTAGATATAAGTATGTTTAATACAGAGAATTACGTAAAACATAGTTTCTTCCAAAATACGAAACTTCTCAAAGATGCTTTCCCAATAAATGACTTCCAAAGATCATTTTAGGCAAGACTAGTGCTTTTCAAATATACCTTCGATGTAAAAGTCAATCAAATATAATCATTTCGAAACCATTACTTTTCCAATAATACTTTTCAATAAAATCCCTTGATCAAAATCTCCTCAAGATTTATCTACCGGAACTCAGTCCGTAACTCAGAAGTTGTCATGCAGTACATGAGGAATATCAAATCTTGCCAATAAATGCAGTAAGAGATCAGTAGGAATATCCAAATTTATAACAACGAAATAAAATGCAAAGACAAGTGCACGGCATCACCCTTCGTGCTTTTACTCTCATCCTCACAATAAATAAATAGAAACGACACGACATTATCCTTCGTGCTTTAATATCATAACATGGCACGGGATCACCTTTCGTGCTTTTACACTCTCATCCTCACAATAAATGAATAAATAAATACACGGCATCATCCTTCGTGCTTTACACTCTTCCTCACAATAAATAAATAAATACACGGCATCACCCTTCGTGCTTTACACTCTTCCTCACCCAAACAATATCAAGAACAACAATTTGGAAAGGAAAATCAACAATATGAACCATAAATCACAACATCCCAGCAAGGGAGTCAACAATACAAACAATATCATTAACATCATAAATAGTAATAGAAACCATAACATCCCGGCAAGGGAGTCAACAAGGCAAACAACATCATCAACAACAGGAATAATAAGAGAAACCACACGATCCCGACAAGGGAAACAACTATAACCAATCTCACCTAAACAGTTAACTTCACCGAATAAAACTCAACTTAAACAAAGGCCCAGTAATAGGCAACATCAAAGAAATATCAACAACATAAATGTTTATCAACTAGACCCAAGTAGCACATAAGGGAAGAATCATATAAATCATAATGTAAGACTCACGGGCATGCTTGACACCAACGAGCGGATGTTCTAACTACGGCTAAACAACTATAAAGCTAGATAACACTAACATGGTCAATTTGGCAGTTTTAGGACGCAAATATAGCATGGAGATAAGAGCGGTAAAAGATTCAGTTAAGTCAATTAAGATCAAATAACCAACGAAGGAATCCAAAAGCAAGTAATTCGGATCTAAGCAGGAAAGGATAAAATTAACAACCAAGGATTCAAATGTATCAATTACAACACATAAACATGTACATAAAAACCTACAAATCCTAAAAGGCCAGTCTACTAGCAAATAAGTTCGAGTACGCACTCGTCACCTCGCATACACGGACTACAACAACAACGAAGACTCAATACTAAGGGGTAGTTCCCCCACAACAGGTTAGGCAAGATACTTACCTCAAAGACGACAACTCGGTACTCAAAAATGGACTTCTTGGGCGAAAAGACTTCCGGACGGCTCAAAATCAACTAAAACAACTTCAAAATACACATAAAACGTAAAAGGAACTATTCCGAACAATAAAGTTTCAATCTTTACAAGATTATAAAGATCGACCTAAAAGTCGACCCTCGGGCCCGCACCTCGGAACCCGACAAATTTTACAAAATCCGATTACTCATTCCGATACGAGTTCACCCATACTAAATTTATCAAATTCCGATACCATTTGGTCCTTCAAATCATGATTTTTCATTTTAGAAATTTTCTTTCAAAACCCACAATTTCCTCAACCCAAAACACAAATTAAATGATAAAAACAAGAACTAATTCATGAAATATGTTTAATTCTAGTGTAAGAACACTTACCCATTCGATTTGTGTGAAAAACCTTCAAAAATCTCCAAGAACCGAACTCTAGAAGTCAAAATATGATAATAATGGCCTAACCCTCGATTTTGGAACATTATCTGTCTGCCCGGTTATTTGTGCATTGCGATCGCGGACACAAGGATGCGAACGCATAGATGAAGAAATGTTGCTGGACAGTTGTGCTACGCGATCACACCCAAGGTAATGCGATCGCATAAGGGAAAGGATATTGGGCTTGGGACTGTTCTACGCAGTCGCTAGGGTAAGGTGTGCGATCGCGTTTAAGAAAAATATTGGCCTCCGCGATCGCATTCGTGTAATGGCGAACGCATAGAATAAAACTGGGCATTTCAAATTTACACTATGCGATCGCGACTAAGCCTATGCGATCACATAGAAGGGAGGGACAATAGACATATGACAACAATGGAAAATGAGGAAACTCGATCCGAAACCTATCTGGAACACACCCGAGGCCCCCGGAACCCCGTCCAACCACACACACACAAGTCATATAACCTAATACGAACTCGCTCGAGGTTTCAAAACACATAAAATAACACTAAAACGACGAATCAACCCAAAAATCAAACTTAGGAATTTTCAAAACTTCAAATATCAAGACTCGAGTTGAAACCTATCAATTCAACCCGGAATGACGTGAAATTTTGCAGACAAGTCACAATAAACACTACGGACCTACAGCCACTCCCGGAATTCCATTTCGAGCCCGATATCAAAATTTCACCTATCGGCGGAATTCGCCAAAATTCTAACTTTCGCCAAATTACCTCAAACCACCCTACAGACCTCCAAAACCCATTCTAGACACGTGCCTAAGTACAAAATCATCACGAAGTTGTTGGCATTAACCAAAACTCATTCTGAGGTCGTTTACACAAAAGTCAAACTTCCGGTCAACTTCCATCACTTAAGCTTCAAAAACTGAATTGTTTTTCTCCCAATTCGACTCCGAATTATCCGCTAACTGAATCTAACCACGCACGCAGGTCGATATACACAATGTGGAGCTTTTTATGACCTTATACCACCGAACGGAGCTTAAATTCCCGAAACGACCAGTCAGGTCATCACATTCTCCCCCTCTTAAACAAACGTTCGTCCTCGAACGTTCCAAGATTCACCTTGAACTAATCCAATCACTGATTGTACACTCCCAACACACACCCGTGGGTGATCCCACGTCACCCCAATCCACATAAGCCTGATGAAACAATCACGACTGCACTATAGCCTTCACATCACTACCAATAAGCCTCATACCTCAACTTCTCACCTTCTACTCATTCACAAAAGACCCGATTCTAAATCCATATCCGGCATTAGCCTCAACCAGCTACATCAACTCATGACTACACCCATAAGGCATGACCACACAACGTAGCACATCACACATAGGCTCAAATAATACTTTTGATCACAATAGCTACCCGAAATTAACTTAACATTGACATTTGTCCCCACATATGAAAGAACTTTGTTTCCAAACCCCATAATACTGATAATGATGCAATGAATACGAAGACTTTATTATTAAACACCTGAATCACCAAGCCACAACTAACACCACTAGGCACACATCCCGCAAACTAAACTACACATAACGAAATGACTGAATATGAAAATAGAAACATATAAAGGAACCATCAAACAATCCCATAGGCACAACTCTCTATCAATACTAACTTACCAAAAAGCAATATAACAAGAAGAAGCAAAGCATATGAACAAATCACAAGGATTCCATCCTGATAAAGTTTTCACCGTGGTACTCAGCCCGGTCCAAACATATCGAATCACAAGCATCAAGAGGACCTCACCCTCAACTCTGAATCACATACCAAAAATATATCACACCAATTGAAATTCCTCCACTAATTCATCTCAGCTGATAAAATCATAACGCTAACTGAACTCACATCTCGATGGAGTATTGAATCACAACTCGTAAACAAAATACCTAGGAAAATCACATAAAGCTTACCACGAAGAACAACAAGGATTCACTTCTAGTTTCACCATTACCAAGAATGAATAAAACAATGATAGACACATGTTACTACTCATAGAATCTCCCAACAGAAGCAAACAAAAAATAGAGTGCAAAACCTGAAACTCACTCATAAATGAAACAACAAATAAGGTAAACCCGTCCTGACCAACAGAACTATAGTGAAATACAATTGGTGCCCTTGGGTGATGATTCCTGGCACAACGGCCTCTAGCCTACTATATGAAACACATCAACGGGTCGGGCCTCCCCCTCTTGGGCGCCCTCTACTCACCTGAATACCTTGCTATAACACACTTACCTGAATCCTAGAGCAAATCTCTCCCATGCGGCTAATATCTCCACACTAAAAACAACCTCTCTGCCGACGTGGTTGTGGAGAACATACAATGTGAATCCTTTGTGACCCATGAGTACCTGAGACCCCCATACGAAGCTGGTAATGCAACCTGAACTGGTCGACCCGCAAAACCTTTACCGTGTCGTACCTTGGTTCCATAATAAGGACCAGTAGATTCCTCTGATTTACGAGGCCTCCTTGCCTCCCTGAGCTCTCTCCCTGATCTCGTCTGTTCTCTCGCTCCCGGTCCCACATGCTCTCTAACCGGCGAGCGATCCCTACTACCTGCTGAAACGAGGCATCTTACTCTAACTCTCGAGTTCTGCTGAACCAAACATCATGTCTGAATCCCTCAATGACTCTACGGACTCGTCTCATAACTGAAACAACCGAGCGAGGTGCATATCTGGCCAACTCACTGAATATGACATAGTGCCCCGAACATTGACATAGCGCCCTGACGAAACTTTTCAAACTCAGCGCGACGAACATTCCGAAGCAACTCAGGTGCAACCTCCCTCAAAACATCTCTGAAAATTGAATCCATGCTAGTGAAGCTAACTCGGCCAGGTTACCCCCAACGCATATGCTACCACCAATGATCAACCCACTATTCTGAACCTGAGACGTGGCAAAAGCAATCTCGCTTGTCTCCACAATGCCCGAAGTACGAAGAATATAGTGACACTCCTCCAGGAAACCCTAGACACCATCTGTCACCCATCCGCTGAAAGATGGGAGGGTGGTACTTCCAGTACCTCTCAAGTCCAAGGTTTTCTTCCTCTAATGCTGCCACCCTAACCACGCCTGAAACCACATGTCGTGTTGTCATGGAAACTGGTACCTGACCAATATGATCTTGCTGCTCTGGAGTGTAGACGGTGGGAGTATGAACTCCTCCCCTGATCCATGAAGCAACTGGTGCACTAGAATCAATCATGCCTGAGTCAATGTACCAATTATACTAAAAAACTATGCACATGCCTCCTGAAGTCCGGGGTAGCAACAGGCACCTCCAGTACCTGTCCCCCAACTAGCAATATTGGCGACTCATCAACGGTTGCTCTGGTAGGCATCTTATCTGCGGCACGTGCTCCTCGTCGGCCTCTGTCTCTAACCATTGCGACATTTTCTTTTGGGGTAACATTATCAGGAACCGTAGCTCGTGTCCTCACCATCGGTGAGAGAACGGAATAATAAATTCAAACTTCAAGATCAATGAACTCGCACGATAGGAATGAAGGAAGTGAAATTGTCCTAATAGTTCCGTAGCCTCTTGAAGATAAGTACAGACGTCTCCGTACCGATCCACAAGACTCTACTAAACTCGCTTATGACTCGTAGCACCTATGAACCTAGAGCTCTGATACCAACTTTTCACGACCCATATTTCCCTCCGTTGGGTATCGTGATGTCACCTAGTCTTAAGGACTAGGTAAGCCTAACAAAAACTGAATAACAACAATAATAAAAGGAAATATACAGTCTCGATATAGAATCTTGACAGAATTTACAAATCTTCCCAAAATCCGGTTATACAAGTCATAAGCTCTACGAATCTTCTACAACATCTAAATACAACTGTTCGGAAATAAATACAACATTATATGAATGTTACTGGTAAGAAGATGACTCTGAAGCCTGCGAATGCAACAACAGGTTACCTTGAGTCTCGGACTCCCAATTAGCTGCCTCAACGGGTTGGCCTTTCCACTGCACTCGAGCTGAAGGAAAACTCTTATACCTCAACTGACAAACCTGCCGGTCTAAAATGGCTACGGGCTCCTCCTCATAAGTCAAGTCTTTGTCCAATTGGACAGAGCTGAAATTTAACACGTGGGACGGGTCACCATGATATTTTCGGAGCATAGACACGTGGAATACCGGGTGAACCGAGGATAACCCTGGAGGCAATGCAAGTCTGTAAGCTACCTCCCCCACCTTATCAAGAATCTCAAAC
>ML292116.1:16734-35790 GCA_005239495.1 Nicotiana undulata
TCTAACTTGCTCGAATCTAATCACAATTAACTTAATATCATTAACTAATGCTAAAGGAACTTACTTTATTTAATAATATAATTTTTCCTAAGTTTTCTATATAAAAAAAGTGAAAACCCGACCCCGGGCCTGCTTGGTCTAAACTCGGGGTTCGGACTAAGTTACGTTCACCCATTCACCCACGAACCCAAATATGCTATTAGTTTTGAAATCCGACCTTAATTTGATATAAAAATTTAATTTTTACAAAACTCCCTAATTCTACCCAAATCCTAAATTTTTACCATGGAAATCCTTTGTTTTTGCTTTAAAAGTGATGCAAAATAGTAAGGAATTGAAAGAACAAGGTTTGGAATTGATTACCTATGAATTGGGGATGAAGATTGTTGAAGAAAACTCATTTTTAGGGCTGGAACCTCGAAAAAGTGGAGAAGAAAAAGGTCTGCCCGTTTTTAATATATTTTCTGCCAGCTATTCTGCCTCATTTCTCATGCCAAACAATCCCTAAACTCGACTTTTATGTTTCCAATGGATTCCTTGTAAAATTCTTGTCAAGTTAGGCTTTTGAATCACTCAATTTGACTTTATAATGAAGGAGATATGTAGGTTTTAATATTTGCAATTAGTGCAGATTTTTAATACGCCGTCAGGGGTAATTTCGTCATTAACCTGAAAAATCTGGCAACCTTAGTAAAATGACCATAAAATCCTCATACGATGTCCAAATTCGATGATTCTTTTTGCTACGGGTCCGTAATTACGATACGGATCTAATACTTCATTCAAACATAAATCAGAGCTCATTTGTTCAATATGATATCATTTATGCTTGAAGAAACGACGTCGAAGCATAAGAAAGAACGAGCGCAACACAACCCAAACCTATTTGAAACTCACTCAAGCCCTCGGGGCTCTAAACCAAATATGCACGCAAGTCTAGAAGCATCATACGGACTTGCTCGTGCGATTAAATCATGAAAATAACATGTAAAACTATGAATTAAACCTCAAAACTCATTATTTTCCTCAAGAACACTTATAGTTCATAACCTTTCAATCAGATGTCCGAATCACGTCGAATAGAACTCTGTTTTTTCACCAAATTTCACAGGCAAGTCCTAAATATCAAAACAAATCTTTATCGGCCTCCGGAACCAAAATACGGGCCCGATACCAATGACTTCAAACATTAATCCTTTTCTTTATTTCATAAATATTTCAGCAAAATAATTTTCAAAAATTGATTTCTAAGGCTTGGGACCACAGAATTCATTTTCGAGCATACGCCCGAGTCCCATATTTTACTGCGGACCTCCCGGGATCGTCGAAACACGGATCCGGGTCCGTTTACTCAAAATATTGACCAAAGTCAACTTTTATCAAATTTAAATTCTAAAAATCACTATTTCTCATATTTTCACATAAAAGCTTTCCGGTTTCACATCCGGACTGCGCACGCAAATAGAGGTATTTAAAATTAATATTTTTATGGCTAATAAGCCAAGAACGGAGTCTTAATTCATAAAATGACCCCTTGGGTCATCACATTTCTGCACCTGCGCAAGGCCCCTCGCACCTGCTGGCATCGCACCTACGGCTCCCTTCCGCAGGTGCAGCCACACCAGCAACTCAGCACCAGCACCAGCTTTTGCTGCATTTCCAAGTCTAGACCTCCCGATGACCATCCGAAATCACCCCGAGCCCCTCGGGGCCCCAACCAATGGTACCTACAAGTCATAAATGATCACCTGAACTTAGTCGAACCCTCAGAACACCCAAAATAACATAGAAACACCAAATCAACCCATGATTCAAGCCTAAGGATCTTCAAACTTCCGAAAATCACCAACGATGCCGAAACTAATCAAACCTCGTCTGGGTGACCTGAAAATTTGCACACACATCCAAGATTACACTACGAACTTGTTCCAACTTCCGAAACTCCATTCCGATCCCGATAACTAATTTTTCACTGTCGACCGGAAGTTGTCAAAAACTCAATTTCGCCAATTCAAGTCAAATTCTACTTCGGACCTCAAAGCCACATTCCGAACACACTCCTAACTCCCAAATCACCTATGGAAGCTATCTGAGCCCTAAAATCCACATTCCGAGGTCGTTTACCTAATAGTCAACTTCTAGTTGACTTTTCTAACCATAAGGCCAACTTAAGAGACTAAGTGTCTCATTTCTCACCATGACCACTCTGAACCGAACCAACTGACTAAACACAACATAAATAGGTTATGCAACATATGATAAATCAGAAACAGGGGAAACAAGGCTAATCTTACGGAATGACCGGCCGGGACGTTACATTCTCTCCCCAACTCTCTCCTTTATTAGCGCCATTGTCTCCCTCAATTTTCAATATTTTTTTCTCCAAAAAGTTATGGTAAGTGTTAAGATTTTGGGTTTTTGACCGGTTAAAGCTTTTTCTTTTTCTCTTCAACGTTTTTTTTTTAAAATTATTCACCATTGTTGGGTATTCTGCAGAATACCCACTAAAGCACTCAATTTCGAAGGGTCATATTTCGATACTATAAAAGCTTTGTTAGGTTTTCTGCATAATACCTACTAAAGCACTCAATTTCGAAGGGCCATCTTTCGATTTGAAAATCACTCAAGAGGAATTCATCAGCAACCATTGAAGTCGAAAGGAGAACAAAAAATATGCAATGACCCTATTTGTAGATGCATTTATATGTATTCGAATTCGAATACATTGATTTTTAGTGTAGTTTTCTCTTCTTGTATTTAGATGTATTTATATGTATTCGATAAGGCATACACTGATTTTTATTTTGTACATTGATTTTTTGACTGTTGTATTTAGATATATTTATATGTATTTGAGTTCATACAACAATATTTTTAAATACATTGTTAGTTCTATCATTTTGATGTTATCCATCAATTAGTTATCCATTCAATCTAACTGTATTCATTTGTATTTAAAACAATAATACAGTGAAATACAGTAAAATACTCTCAATACAAATAGAAAATCAATGAATACAATCAATGAAATATACTAAATAAAGCAGTAATACCATGTATTAGGAATAAATAAAATATTGTGAATACAAAACTAAACTTGTATACATTGAAAACAATTGTTAGATACAACAGAATACAAGCACTAGGTTTATTATGAAATATGCAGGAAGTAGGTTACTATTACAGGTTGTATCTGGCATAAATACATGATGTTGTCAAACACAAAAAATCGAATGCTAACACTAGGTTTATTATGAACCTCGAACGATGTCAGGGAAAAAACAACTCGGACTGTATCTGGAAATAAAGAGTGACCAAAACTCTGAACAATGCTCTGTTTTTTGGTGTTTAGCGTCTATAAATCTTCTTATTAATTGGATTGGTAATGTTGTGTGTTATAATTAATCTATGTGAGGTATATTAGGAGTGTATCCCATTAAATTAGAAGCTTTCCATTATTAAACAACTGAATAGACCTATTAGTACGTTGTATTCATGAATACATGGTATGAATACATGTGAATACAACGGCTGACAGCTGGACTACCCTATTTTTTAGCCGATTCGTGCTACTGTATTCATGAATACAGTAGCTCGAATACATCTTATACATCACCATAACAACTTAAAGGTAGTTACAGAAAGTAATTATGTATATGATAGCTATAGCAAATTAATAGCCACTAAACAACAGTTATTTCTGAAAATTCCTCAATATTTAAACATGTTGATTAGCTTAAGAACCCTTTTTATTAATTATTTCTTCGATTAACTTTTTGCTTGGTAAATTATTATATTAAGTATATATTGCATTTACATGATTAAATGATAGGAAGCCCCCGTTTTTATTTTGCATTAATTAAATAAATAATATGAATATTTTAGGACCAAAAACATTGTCTATGAAGAGCTAATGGGCAAGATACAATAATATAATATATTTTTATACAATAATTATCGATTATTACTAATACTATCTAGCTAACGTAACTACAAAATTTATCTTTGAAAGTTCAAACATATTTAATTTTTTTGAATTTTACTACTCCACCTAAATAACATTTATTTTTGTCATTTATTTGAATGTTGCATCTATTTTACCGTCATTTGCTATTTTATATTTATTTTTTAGTACACAATTTTTATTAATTAACGGGATAAACACGTGCAACGCATGTACAATAAAGTTAGTAAGCCAGTGTAATTAAAAAAGAGAAATTTTCAGAAACCACTATTGTTTAGTGGCTATTAACTTCCTATAGCTACCGTATAGTACATAATTACTTCATATAGCTACTATTCAGTTGTTACGGTAGTGTATTCACGTTTCTATATTCATGAATACAACAACAAAAAGCACCTAAAAGCTAAAATCAGGGCAGTTCAGTTGTACGCGCATGTATTTGTTGGTCTTTAAGCTTAGTGTAGCTTAATTTTAAGCTTAGTGTAGCTTAATTCTAAGCTTGGTGTAGCTTAAAGAGAGTGAATGGAAAATGGTGGGAAAAGAAATGGAGGGAAGTGAAATTTTGAATAAGTGCACTTTGTCCCTCGTCGGAAGAAGGAAAGAAAATCTATGTGTATATATAGAGAAGCACTTCTTCTAGCTCTTAAAGAGTTGAGAAGAAGGCAAGCCTCGCGCCGTCGTCGTCATCCTTCGGCTTCGGCTTCGGCTTCGGATTTGGTCAAAGATTGATTGATTAATCTTTTTGGACAAAATTCTTTTCAAATTAATTAATTAAATTAATTAATGGAAAAAATTCAAATCCGGAATGACCCGCGACTATTTTAAATCTGTTTTTAAATTTTCCGCAATATTCATACCTGTTCAAAACGGTTACGGCTGTTCTGAAAGGATTCACACCCGTTCCAACAACTATGGCTGTTCTGAAAGGTTGCAAAACCTTTTCAGAAACAGTACGAATTTGGCTATGAATATACCTTGAATCCCAGAATTTTTACTTACTAAATTTTCTGATCTTCTTCTTCTTCTTCGACACAAAAATACTCCAGTGTGTTTTACAGCCTTTGAGTGGTTCGTTGTTCATCTGCGTTTTAGGTACCGATACGCTAGTGAGTTAAATCGTTCTATCCTGGGAGGATATATTCCATAACCTCGGGTACTTGAGGGGAATAATTTCCTTAAGGACACACTGTGTATTCAGTGGGCTCGATTTTTTCCTATACTGTTTTTCAGAATTCATTTTGACGTTCTTGTTCTACTAACTTTCTGTTTCTGCATTTTCAGAATGTTTACCGTTTTATTTTATTTACAGCAATACATATTACTAACAGTATTCGCGCCATGTATTCATGAATACAACAGTAAAAAGCGCCTAAAATCAGGGTAGTCCAGTTGTACGCGCATGTATTCACATGTATTCGCGTTGATGTATTCATGTATTTACATGTGTTCGCACCATGTATTCATGAATACAGTAACGGCCTTTAAGAATAGGCACGTCTAGGTGTTTAAGAGAGAGAAAAAATATAAATAGCTTATTTTATGCCTTATTTCATGCCTCAATGATAATATATACCATAAAATACTTATTTTGTTATAATATATAAAAGGTAATTATAAAAAATAATATTTTAAAATAATTTTACTTTACAATAAATAGAATGTATACTTTTACCATGAGGTAAATTTTTCATCGAAGAACATATGTTAGGCCCCTCCCTTAAAGCGCATATAATAAGATAATCAACATTACTTGTTGCTAGTGGAGTGTGGACGGTACAACATTAAGCTTTTACTGGGCCTCAGGTGCATGATCTTCTCGTGGCTAAACGAGGAGACAAGGAGTCCACCACACCCAACTAACTTGTTCTTCCCGATTCTCATTTTAATATAATTTTGTCCATGAAAATAGCATGAGTTAGTCAATATTTGGATTGGTAATCGAAACAAAGTCAGTATTTATATAGTCATTAAAAAATAATTATTGTTTTGCTGAAAGACGGAAGATATCAGCATAATATGCGGGATTATGGAGCTCCTACGTATAAATTTCCAGCATGTTATGTTGGAACTCCAGCACACGAAAAGTTCCAGTATAATATACTGGATTATGGAGACATATAAACTTCATGCATATTGTGTTGGAGCTCCGGCACATTTGTATTGGTAAAAAAGAGTTACACGTAAGATGACTCTTGACAACTCAGCCAGCTACGTGGACCAAGAAAAATATGACAGCTGGATATGACTCTGTAAAGAGGTACAGAACAAAGAGGCACGGTTCAATAAACCTTTGAGTTCATCAGCCACGGGAAACTCAAATTAATTAAGATGGGAAAGAGACACGGTCAGAGTGAATCCGGACAGAGCTACGGGCAGATTCGAGGATCCTTAATTAATGACCTATACGTTATGTAACATACATGCAACAGTTACGGTTACCCTTTGTAACGCCTCATTAATGTAATAATTAGTCATTAATGGGCGATCATTGCAATAATCAAACGTTATTTTAAGAAATCTCCTATATAAAGGAAGGGAAGATAACTTGTAAAAGGCGTCTGGGAATTTCTAATACTACACACTTTACTTTGTTGTGTATCATTATTGCTTTCTAGTTATTTTCCTTTATTCAATATCATTTTCTTGATTATCAGTAACCCGCGTTTATCCTAAATATAGCTTTGGTCAAAGGATCTAATTCTTTGGTTAAACAAATTGGTTCCGTTACCGGGAATCTGATAATCTTTGTTCTATTGATATCCTCTAAAACTATGTCGAACTCCAACGACAACAACCTACAGAGGAATGGAACCCCAGTTCCATCACCTCAAGGAACCCCTCGTAGTTCAAGGGAACTATCCCCGGAAAGATCTGACAACAACCGCAATAATAATGAGCAAACGGTAGAACAAGATCGAATAAAACAAATGATTGCAGAGTACGTGGGACAAGCTTTGTAAGAATTTGCAAGGGGACTACCAGCAGAACCACCTGCATCACTGACACTACCTCCAAACAATACAGTCACCGAGGAAAATCCTCAGTCTGGATTGGTAAACTCGGCAAAGGGTGACACCCCTAACGAATCTCTCGAAGCGAGACCAGGTATGACTAATAACTCTGAATTACAAAATTTACTGCTAACTATGCAGAAACAGATGAAAGAACAAAACGATCGAATCGAGCAAATTCCTGGAGTACCGCCTATTATCAAAGGCATTGATAGATATTCTCAACAACCTTGGAAGCCAAGCGCAGCACCTTTGCCTATATCCAAGAAGTTTAAAATGCCTGACGTTCCCAAATATGATGGAACAACTGACCCACGCGACCATGTGACCGCTTTCACTACTGGAGTAAAGGGCAACGACTTAACAAAACAGGAGATTGAATCAATCCTTGTCAAAACATTTGGAGAAACACTCACCAAAGGAGCCCTAATCCGGTATTCTCTTCTCTTTGAAAATTCTATTGACTCTTTTGCTGAGCTTGTAGATTCATTTATAAAAGCACACTCTGGTGCACAAAAAGTTGAGAAAGGAATGGAAGACATATTCAAAATAAAGCAAGGAGACACGGAACTACTCCACGAATTTGTAGACAGGTTCCAACGAGAAAGAATGCAATTACCCAGGGTGCCTGATAATTGGGAAGCCATGGCATTTGCAAGCAACATAAATGATAAAAGCTCGGAAGCCACGAGAAGACTCAAAGAAAGTCGAAGAGAATTCCTAGCTACAACGTGGAATGATGTATATAACATGTATAGCACTAAACTTAGAATAGAAGAAGATATCATTGCTCGTTCGAGAGATGAAGATCATTCCAGATCCAGACGTCCTGAATCAGACAGGAGATCAGGTAAAAACAGGTACGATCCTTACTTAGGACCATCGGGAAGTGAAATTCGTCCCAGGTTCGAAAATACTAGGTCAGACTATAGACCACCAGGAAGAGACCTTTATCTAGATCCAGAAAGGGTCGAGATGAACGACCTAGAGGTAATGCCCGAATTGCGGATCATACCTTTAATGTAAGTACTCCTGAACTTGTCTCAATATTAAGAAATATGGGAGATAAGGTTAAATGGCCCAAAGAGATGCGATCAAACCCAAATAAAAGGAACCCAGATTTCTGGTGTGAGTTCCATAACGATCATGGGAATAGGACTGCGGATTGCAGATTTTTACAAGGTGAAATAGAACATTTATTGAAACGGGCTATTTAACAGAATTGTTTAGATAAAGGTAAATAGGCATATATGAAGAACAGGAAAGAGCCCCCAAAGCCTCCTTCTCCAAAGCAAACTGTCTATGTTATACATGGAGGAGAGGAAGTAAATGGAATAGTTTTCCAATTAGCATCAAAGGTCACAATTACCCACGGAAAGCGGGTTCGAGAAGATCCAACCGAAGATGAGATAACCTTTGACGACGCAGATTTTGGTGGACTAATGCTTCCCCATAATGATGCCCTGGTAATATCCCTACTCATTTATGACACTAACGTTAAAAGAGTGTTGATTGATCCAGGTAGTTCAGTCAATATCATCATGTTAAGAGTCGTGGAAGAAATGCTCATGGGAAATTAGGTGATCCCAAAGGCTCGAGCCATATCAGGGTTTGATAACTCTATGATGATAACCAAAGGAGAGATCGAACTTAGCACTTACGTTGAGGGAGTAACTATGAACACCAAATTCCAAGTCATTGATATTGACATGGATTATAATGTGATTATGGGAAGGCCTTGGATCCATGACATGAAAGCAGTACCATCCACCTTACATCAGGTAATCAAATGCCCCTCAGAATGGGGAATCAGACAAATTAGAGGTGATCAACAGACCTCCAGAAATATAAATTATGTGGCACTTTATAACAAAAAAAGGGACGGAAGAACCAGAAGATAGAGAAATCTTTCAAGCAGATGTCACCGGCCAAACAGGTACGGAAAAAACTACTAACCAAACAGGTACGAAAGAAGTAAATGTTCAAACACGTACGGGAGGAGATACCCACGAGAAGATGGATCCAGTCACCACGGAAGATGCATCAGACCATATAGATATGAACTCTAGACCGGACGTCATTCATGAATCGGAAGAAGATGAACACATCAAAACAATTATGGAAGAGCTCAAAGTTGTTCCATTGTTTGAACAAAAACCTGAACAGAAGGTGTATGTAGGCACGAGGCTGAGTCCCGATCGAAAAGGTACGTTAATTGATTATTTAAAAGCAAACGCAGATTGCTTTGCGTGGTCCCACTCAGATATGACAGGTATTCCACCTGAAGTGATGACTCATAAACTAAATGAAGATCCATCCTTCGTACCTGTTAAGCAGAAAAAAAGAAAGCAAGGACCATTCAAGAATCAAGTAATTGACAAAGAGGTACAAAAACTCTTGAAAATTGGTTCGATACGAGAGGTAACATACCCTAATTGGTTAGCTAACACTGTGGTGGTACCTAAAAAGAATGGCAAATGGAGGGTATGTGTAGATTATACTGATTTAAATAAAGCATGCCCCAAAGATTCGTTCCCAGTACCGCATATAGATCAAATGATTGATGCTACCGCATGTCATGAATTATTAAGCTTTCTAGATGCATATTCTGGTTATAATCAGATTAAAATGGACCCCTCAAACGAGGAAAAAACCTCCTTCATTACGACAGGGGGACTTACTGCTATAAAGTCATGCCTTTTGGCTTAAAAAATGTTGGAGCAACCTATCAAAGGCTAGTGACTAAAATGTTCCAAGAAAATCTGGGAAAAACGATGGAAGTTTATATTGATGATATGTTGGTAAAATCAACACGGGCGGAATACCACTTCCAACACCTTTCTATTACTTTTGACATTTTACGCAGGTATAACATGAATTTGAATCTAGAAAAATGCGCTTTTGGAGTACAATCAGGTAAATTTTTGGGTTTCCTTGTATCAAACAGAGGAATAGAGCTAAATCCCGCTCAAATTAAAGTTATAGAAGAAATACCTGATATACTAACAAACAAAAAAGAAGTCCGAAAAAAGTTTTAAATTCTTTTCAGTTCTCAAAAAGCAAAATCAGTTCAAATGGACTGAAGAATGTCAGCAGGCCCTCAAGAATTTGAAGGATTATCTATCAAAACCTCTGCTTCTGTCAAAGCCAAAAGAAGGGGAAAGATTGTACATCTACCTAGTTGTCTAAGAAATTGCTATAAGTGCAGTACTGGTAAGAGAAGATAAAGGTAAACAATCACTTATTTATTACGTAAGTAAAACTTTACTAGATGCTGAAACCAGATATCCACATCTAGAAAAGTTAGCTTTAGCCTTAATAATGGCATCTAGAAAATTACGACCCTATTTTCAGTGTCATCCAATCAGTGTCGTGACTTTTTATCCTTTAAGGAAGATATTACATAAGCAAGAACTGTCAGGAAGATAAGCCAAGTGGGCCATAGAACTAAGTGAGCATGAAATAATATATCAGCAAAGGACTGTGATTAAGTCACAAATATTAGTTGATTTTGTTGCTGACTTTAGTAATAAAATTGTTCCTGAAGTAGAAAAGGAGTTAAAACTCTTTAACGGTGCTAATCCGGGTCTATGGACCCTATTTACTAATGGCTCTTCTAATATAAAAGGTGATGTCTTAGGCATAGTCTAATTATCACCCACGGGTGAAAAGACACGACAAGCTATTAAATGTTATCCTATAACTAACAATGAAGCAGAGTACGAAGCTGTCATTGCAGGCCTAGAACTAACACGAGAACTCTCAATTGAGCAAATCGTAATCAACAGCGATTCCCAACTGGTAGTAAATCAAATGCACGGGACTTACATCGCTCGAGAGACTTGGATGCAACAATATCTGGAAAGGGAATGAGAGCTCGTAAGACAATTCAAAACATGGAAGGTAATACAAATACATATAGAGGAAAATGCAGAGGTGGATGCATTAGCAAACCTCGCAGCAGTTACAGAAGTAACAAATAAAGACAATGCAATTGTCGTCCATCTATTCCATTTAGCAATCGACCAGGACAGAAATGAGGCAACTTTCAACAATTTAACCTGGATTGGAGAAACGAAATTCTTAATTTTTTGCAGAATGGTACCGTACCTGAAGACAAGAAAACAGCTCAAGCACTTCGCCGCTAAGTTGCACGATATTGTCTTATTCGCAACTCATTGTATCGCAAGATGTTCGGAGGGCCCTAGCTAAATGCCTCGGACCTAATCAAACGGAGTTCGTGATGAGAGAAGTCCATGAAGGACACTGTGGAAATCATTCAGGAGCAAGATCCTTGGTAAAAACCCTAATCCGAGCTGTGTATTATTGGCCTAAGATGAAAGAGGATGCCAAAAACTTCATATCCAATTGCGACGGGTGCAAAAGGTTCGCCAATAATATGCATCGACCAGCAGAACTATTGCATCCAATCATATCTCCATGGCCCTTCATGAAATGAGGGATGGACATAGTGGGACCTCTTCCCCAAGCTAAAGGACAGGTACGATTTTTACTCGTGCTTACTGATTATTTCACAAAATGGGTAGAAGCAGAAGCGTTCAAACAAGTTCGGGAAAAGGAAGTTAAAATCTTCCTATGGCGAAACATAATATGCCGCTTTGGGATACCGAAGGAGATTGTGTGTGATAATGTCCCACAATTCATAGGCTCTCAAATCACAGAATTCTTTGAAAGCTGGCAAATCAAACGAATCACTTAGACGCCGTATCATCGCGTGGATAATGGTCAAGCTGAGTTAACAAATAAAATCATCATCAACAATATAAAGAAGCGGTTAGATAAAGCCAAAGGAAATTGGCCTAATGAATTACCAGCGGTATTATGGGCATACAGAACAACATCAAAAATAGCCACGGGAGAAACTCCCTTCACACTTGTCTATGGATCAGAAGCCTTAATACCCGTGGATATTGGTGAACCAAGTATAAGGTTTATAACAGCCACGGAGGAAGCAAATAATGATGAGTTAAGGACTAATCTGGACCTGCTCGAACCACGAAGGAAAGCAGCATTAATACGGATGGCATCCCAAAAAAAAATCATAGAACGCTACTACAACCGAAAATCCCATCTCAGATACTTCATGATTGGGGACTTCGTCCTCAACAAAGTCTTTTAATCAACAAAAGAAGCAGGCGCAGGAAAGCTAAGTTCAAATTGGGAAGGACCCTACAAAATCCGAGGCATAGCTGGTAAGGGCGCCTACGAACTGGAAGCCATGGACGACAGAATCCTACCAACAAGCTGGAACGCCATCCACTTGAAGAAGTACTACTTCTAAGGAAAAGAAGTACCCCCGATCAGGTATCGCACGTTCGATTTTATTTTGAACGTTTAAAGTTTTACTAACTTTTTTAGATGATAGGCATAAAGCTAACCCATCACCAGATGATGATATTAGACCTGGAAAGACGCGAGGAAATAACACAATTCTCGGTCTAGGGTTACACCTTCTGATGGACGTTTTAAAGGGTTAAGCAGTCATCATCTAAAAAACTATATACCTTCGAGTCCCGCACGTTTTTCCTTTTTAGGAAAAGGACCACAAGGAAGGAATAATCAAGTGCTCGAGATTTCAATTTTGAAGGAAGCAAAATTGAAAGAACTGACGACTCTCAAAATTCAAAGCCTAAATAAAAAAACCTTCGAACATGTTCGGGTTAAAAGGCAAAGCATTAGCGACGAGGAAGAAATGTACATCTTTGTACTTATTCCAAACTGTTGTAGAAAAAATAGCTAGGGGTAAAAGATCATCATCATGGTACTCATTCAAAAACTGTTGTGATTTAAAACTGTTACGAAATCTTTGTACTCATATAGAAAATTGTTATCAAAGAAAACAGTTACAGATGAAAGATTAAAATCCTTGTATTTGGTTAAAAATTGTTATCAAATAAAACAGTTACGGATGAAAAAGCATTTTCCTTGTAATTATTAAAACTGTTATTAGCAAAAACAGTTACGGGTAAAAGCCCCAATCATTATGAAAACTGTTACTAATGAAAAACAGTTGTTTCCTTGTATTAATTCGAAAAAACTGTTACCTATGAAAAACAGGTACGAAATACAAGTGTATATCAAATTTGTTAAATGAAAACAGTTGCAACATGAGTTTTAGACGATAAATCAAACACATGTAAAATTCCATGAAAGTTCAAACGAAAAACTTTCCTCAGAAGCATTCTTAAACATGTGAAAAATTCCTATCACTCTATTGCATTATTACACCATTATGAAGTTGAGACGTCTTCTTCATTAAGTGTCGATAAAAAAGAAAGGGCCCTCTTTCATAAATAAAGCCTACTACAAACAAGGCTCACATTTTGTACAAACACCGTGCCTACTATGAAAAGGTTTGAGTGATTTTAGCATCTTTATGTGAAAGTTCAGAGGTAAAACTAAAAACCTCAAAAATGAAAACATGCAAAAGACTTAAGAGTGGAACAGAAGCTCAAAACTGAAAAGTCATAATTTGCATATATATATATATATATATATACACACAAAACTGATTTGCATATATATATATATATATATATATATATATATATATATATATATATATATATATATATATAAAGCGTCTAAGTAAGAACTAAGTACTAACTAGTACTTAGCCGCATATAATTTTACATTTAAGGTGCCCCTAAGTTGTCATTTGGGGACTTTAGTAATATTCAAATTTACCCCTGATGGAGCTGGGGGTAACCACCAATCCAATAAAAAAAAGAACCAACACTTTAATCTTCTTGAGGAGGAGGATTGATTTCTTCATCGGCAGGAGGAACGGGAGCAACTTGGGACGAAGAGGCATGAGCGGCAGGAGTCTCATCATCAGGTGAAGAGAGATTAAGACCTTGTTGAGCCTTCTCCATGGCCTCCTTGGTTTTAGCTATTTCAGCACTAAGGTCGAAACCCTCTTGACTCATTTTCGTCAATGTGTCAAGGCGAGAATTCATATATGCCCAGCTCACACCGACAGCAGCCGCCTCTTCGAGATCTTAGTAATCTCTTGCCCATACTTGAAGCTCAGCCTTTAGCCCATCCTTCTCCGCTTCAGCAGCCTCATGGGCAGCCCTCAATGGCACAATCAACTCCTCCAGAGTTTGGACTCTATCTAAAGCATTACGAAGTTCTTCTTGGGTCCGGGTGAGTGATTGCACGAGCTCACCAGAATATTCCTCCTTCTGCCCTAGCAAGTCCTTCAAGTTCCTAATCTCCTCCGAGGCTCGAGACAACTGTTCAGCAAATGAATATTCCAGAATGCTCTTGTCCTTATCAGCCTGATTTGAAGAATCCTTCTCCACTACCAGTTCCGCTGCCATAATTCCCAGTTGCTGCTTTAAGGTACTCCTTTCCTCTTCTAGAGCATCCATATCAATCCTTAAACTGTCATATTGTGCCTTCAAGTTATCAACATCAGCCCGCAAATCTTTTGTCTCCTGGTCTGAATTTGAGATCCTCTTCATGAGCTCAATACCTATAAGATTGATCTACAAGAAACAGACCAATTAGATATGATAAATTAATTAGAAAGGATAAATTTCATATACGAAAATGGAATGGAATAAACTGCACCATACCTTCAAAGAGGTATGCACGACCTCATTGGCCCATGTAAGAGCAGTATGGCTAGCTAGCTTGGTCTTCTCCGTGGGACCTATCAAAGGCTTAAGCCACACTTCGGGCTCGCCCGTTTTCTTGAAAAGACTCCCCTCAACTGGAACTTTTATTATTACCTGCTGCATCTCCCTGCTGGAAGACCCTACTTCCCTAACGGAAGGCACGGAAGCAGGAAGAGATGAAGCAGAAACAGGCACGGAGGGTTGAGGAACTGGAGAAGCCGCGGGCAAAGCAGTATGCATGGAGGAATTGAAGAGTTGAGGAAGCCACGGGCAAAGCAACAGCAGAATCCGTAATAGCCAAAGGAGCGGAAGACACACGAGGAGTAGATGAAACAGCTTCTCTTAAAGAAGCAGTAAAAACAGCAGCCAAGGGAACTTCATCAAAGGCAAGGCCAAAAACTTCATGGAACAAATAATCTACAGACTCATGAATGGGAGAAGGTGAAGCATCTTCAGAGGTAGAGGGTCTAACTACAGACACGGAAGGCAAAGTCATGGGTGTAGACTCATCGTCCGAAACCACCTGCCTTCTCCGTGACCTGTGCACCAAAGCACCCTCTTCTTCTTCTTTTTCTTCTACAGAACGGGACTCACCAACCTTCCTCTTCGAGGAAGACAAACCAACAATAATCTCTTGGGCTTGGGCCGGAGACATCTTCGGAACAGACAAAGCAGACACCCCACGAGCAGAAAATCCTATCAAAAAGGAAAAGGTTAAGCAAAGAAAAAAGGCTCGAGTAAGGAAAAAAGTAGAAACAAAAGCTTCACTTACTGTGGGTCTTCACTTGCCAACCGTACTTCCCAGCGAAGTACTTCCAAGATCTTTCCTCCAAAGGAGAAACAGACAACAATTTTTCTACCCAATCACGAATACCGGAGACATTCTCAACAGTACCCATGATTGCTGAAAGAAGAAGAAATAGATACGGTGTTAAATAAAACATCTCGAATCAGAAAGAGAAAAAATAAATAAATGTGAGCTAAAATGTACTCACTGTATTGGTAAAAAATATAGACTCATACGTGTATAAATTTTGGATGACTCAGCCAGCCAGGTGGACCAAATAAAATGTCACACGTGGACACGGGATAAAAAGGTACGGTCAATACAAGGAATTAGCCGCGGAGAGATCATCAAAGAAGAAAATACACGGTCACAACGAATCCGGACGTAATAATGGGCCGATTCGAAGATCAGCAATCAATGTCTTGTACGTTATGTAACTCCTAAAATAACAGTTACTATTCATCATTGTAACGCCTCATAAATGTAATAATTAAGCATTAAATAGGCTATCATGACAGAAATACAAACTTTGTACTAGGAGAACATCCCTTTAAAAGGGATAAAAATGTAACAAACAACATCATCTGATTTCTGGGATACTAAGCTATTTTATTCTTTATATATTGCTCTCGAAATTATTGCTACTTTATTATTTACTTTACTAATTCAATTATCAGTAACCAGAGTTTTATCCTAAATTAAGCTTTAGTCAAAAGATCTTATTTTTTGGTTAAACAAATTGGTTCCGTTACCGGGAATCTGATAATCATCATTTTCGCTACCAATTGATATCCTTAAAATCATGTCGAATCTCAACAACAACAACAACGTCAGCAACAATAACGATAACAACCAGCAAAGAAGTGAAACCCCAGTTTCAAGTCCTCCTCGAGGAACTCCACGAGCTTAGAGGGAACCATCTCCTGAAAGAGCTAACAATCGTAACAATAATGAACAACCGGTGGAATCAGATCAAATAAGGCAAATGATTATTGAATACGTGGGAAAGGCTTTGCGAGAATTTGCAAGAGGATTACCACAAGTACCTCTAGTATCACCAACATTGCCTCTTAATAATACAATTCTAGTAGAAGATTTGCAAGCGGGGTTAACAAATTCAACCAGCACTTCCTGAAACACGACCAGGTACGACAAGTAATTCAAAATTACAAAATTTATTATTAACCATGCAGAAGCAGACGAAAGAACAAAACGATCGCATCGAGAAAATCCCTGGTGTTCCACCTATTATCAAAGGAATTGACGTCGATAGGTACTCTCAACAACCTTGGAAGCCAAGTGCAGCCCCATTAATTATACCCAAGAAGTTTAGAATGCCTGATATCCCCAAATACGACGGAACAACCGACCCACGTGACCACGTTACTGCTTTCACCACTGGAGTAAAAGGCAATGATTTGACAAAAGAGGAAATAGAATCAGTCCTTGTCAAAAAATTCGGAGAAACACTCACGAAAGGAGCCTTAACCTGGTATTCTCTTCTCCCTGAAAACTCTATAAATTCTTTTGCTGAACTTGCAGATTCGTTTATAAAAGCACATTCTGGTGCACAAAAAGTTGAAAAACGAATGGAAGATATATTCAAGATAAAGCAAGGAGACAAGGAATTGCTCTGTGAGTTTGTACACAGGTTTCAAAGGGAAAGAATGCAACTACCAAGGGTGCCTGACAACTGGGCAGCTATGGCATTCACAAGCAACTTGAACGAGAAAAGTTCAGAAGCCACGAGATGACTCAAAGAAAGTCTAAGAGAATTCCCAGCCACAACATGGAATGACGTATACAACAGGTACAGTACTAAATTAAGAATTGAAGAGGATATAATCACACGATCAAAAGATGAAGAATATCACAGAACAAGGCACCTAGAATCAGAGAAAAAGTCAGGTAAAAACAGGTATGATCCTTACTTAGGACCCTCGAGACGTGACCTACGTCCCAGGTTCGAAAATACAAAACCTTCAGGAAGAGATACAAACTCATCCTCATCTAGATCCAGGAGAGATCGAGATGAACAATTCCGGGATATTACCCGAATTGGACACCATAACTTTAATGTAAGCAGCACTGAGCTCGTCTCAATACTAAGAAGTATGGGAGACAAAGTTAAATGGCCGAAAGAAATGCGTTCTAATCCTAACAGGAGGAACCTCGATCAATGGTGTGAATTCCACAATGATCACGGCCATAGAACGACAGATTGCAGATATTTACAAGGTGAAGTAGAACATCTATTAAAACAGGGCTATTTAACAAACTTGTTTAGTGATAAAGGTAAACAGGCATATATGAAGAACAGGCAGGAGCCACCAAAACCACCCTCCCCAAAACGGACTGTTAATGTCATACATGGAGGAGAAGAAGTAAACGAGATAATCTACCAGCTAACCTCAAAAGTCACGAACACCCACGAAAAGCGGGTTCGAGAAGAAATGAGGGGAGAACAAATATCTTTTGACGACGCAGACTTTGGTGGATTAATACTTCCACACAATGACGCGCTGGTAATATCCTTACTCATTCATGATACTAACGTTAAAAGAGTGTTGATTGATCCAGGCAGTTCAGTCAATATTATTATTAGAAAACACAATGATTCCAAAGGTTCGAGCCATATCTGGGTTCGACAATTCAACAGTGATAACTAAAGGTGAGATTGAACTCAACACTTACGCTGAGGGAGTCATCAAAAATGCAAAATTCCAAGTCATTAACACGGAAATGGCTTACAACGTCATCCTGGGAATAAGGGTGGCTAACGGGCCGGGCCCGGGCCAAACGGGCCAAGTGGGACGGGCCAAACGGGTCGCGGGCTTTGCGGGCCCGGGCTTTGCGGGTGGAACCGGCCCCCCACGGGCCTAAGTCCACATGGGGCCGGGCTAAGCGGGCCGGGCCCGCGGGCCAAACGGGCCTAAACGGGTCCGGCCTATTTTTTTTTTAATTTTTTTTTATGTAAGGCAATTTCTTGTAAATCTTTGGGATATAAATATTGNGTTATATAATTATATCTTATGTATTGTAATTCAAGTAAGTTTCTTCAAATTAATAATAATAGTACTTCAAACTTGCACTAACATTGCATAATTAATTAATAGTACATCAAATTAATTTAACAAACTACAACGTTAAGCATAATACGACTAATAAAATTAAAATAACACAAGTTTGAATTAAACTTAAAATATTAGATACGAATGTCTTGAGGACGCCCTGGACAATACTTGGTTATATGCCTCTTTAAAGGGCCTAAGCCCTCCATCTTTCGCCGAATGAAGACAAAACCACAGTGCTTGCACGATATCGTGTAAGTTTCTTCATTTTCTTCTACCAAATTATAATGTTCCCGAACAAATGGGGTAATTCTAGGACCACCGGGCATGATTTAACTTGAATTGAGAATTTGAGTAGAGAGAGATTGAGAGAGATTGATGATTTTGTGAGTAAAAATGAAAGAATGAGGGGGTATTTATAGTTGAAAATAGGGAAAAAGTGTAATTATAAAAAGTTTGGGGGTCAAATGGCTATTTTTTAAACATGCCAAACGGCTAGTTTTTAAAATATTGTTGTTGGCTATTTAATTTTTTTTATGAATTTATATTATATTATCTAAGGCAATTTATTGTAAAT
>ML292120.1:914-16824 GCA_005239495.1 Nicotiana undulata
CTCAATTATTGCTTTTCCTTTTGAATTCACCTCTAAATTGCTCGAATCTAATCAAAATTAACTTAATATCATTAACTAATGCTAAAGGAACTAACTTTATTGAAAAATATAATTTTTCCTAAGTTCTTTCAAGAAAAAGTAAAAACCCGACCTCGGGTCCGCTTGGTCTAAACTCAGGGTTCGGACCAAATTACGTTTACCCATTCACCCACGAACCCAAATATATAATTAATTTCTAAATCCGACCTCAATTCGAGGTAAATATTCGATTTNGAAAGTGATGAAAAAATAATGGGTAATTGAAGGAGTAAAGTTTAGAATTGATAACCTATGACTTGGGGATGATATTTGGTGAAGAAATTCGTTCCTAGGGCTGTGGGGTTCGAAAATTTGAAGAAGAAGAAGTCTACCCGTTTTGTATTTATTTTTCTGCCAGCTATTCTGTCTCGTTTCTCGTGTCTAATGGATTCCTTGTGACAATCTAATGAATTTAGGCTTTTGAATCACTCAATTTGACCTTATAATGAAGGAGATATGTAGGTTTTAAGATTTGCAAATAGTGCAAGTTTTTTAATAGGCCGTGAGGGGTAAATTCGTTATTAATCTGAAAAATTTGCGCAACCTTGGTAAAATGGCCATAAAATCCTCATACGATGTCCAAATTTGATGATTCTTTTTGCTACGGGTCCGTAATTACGCTACGGATCTAATACTTTGTTCAAAACATATATCGGAGCTTATTTGTTCAATATGATATCATTTATGCACGAAGAAACGACGTCGAAGCATAAGAAATAACGAGCGCAACACAACCCAAACCTATTTGAAACTCACCCGAGCCCTCGGGGCTCTAAATCAAACATGCACACAAGTCTAAAAGCATAATATGGACTTTCTCCATCGATGAAATCATGAAAATAACATGTAAAACAACGAATTAAACCTCAAAACTCATTATTTTCCTCAAGAACACTTATAGTTCATAACTTTTCAACCGGATGTCCGAATCACGTCAAACGAACTCCGTATTTCACCAAATTTCGCAGGCAAGGCCTGAATATCATAACAAATCTGTACCGACCTCCGGAACCAAAATACGGTCCCGATACCAATGACTTCAAGCATTAATTCTTTTCATTATTTCATAAATATTTCAGCAAAATAATTTCTTTTAAAAATTGATTTCTAAGGTTTGGGACCTCGGAATTCATTTTCGGGCATATTCCCGGGTCCCATATTTTACTGCGGACCTTCCGGGATCGTCGGAACACAGATTTTAGTCCGTTTACTCAAAATGTTGACTCAAGTCAACTAAAACCAAATTTTATAATTCTAAAAATTATTGTTTCTTATATTTTAACATAAAAGCTTTCCGGTTTCACGCCCGGACTGCGCACACAAATCGAGGTAGTTAAAATTAATCTTTTTATGGCTAATAAGCCTAGAACGGAGTCTAAATTCATAAAATGACCCCTTGGGTCATCAAATGCGGAATCGCTCGAGCCTTCGGAACACCCAAAACAACGCTAAGACTCAAAAATCACCCCTCCAAATCCCTAAAGAACAAACATAAGAACTTCAAGTTCTTGAATTCGGTATCGATGCGCCGAACCGACCTATACTACTCGGAATGACACCAAATTTTTCGAGCAAGTCATAAATGACATAACGGAACTATTCCCGATCTCAGAATTCCGTTCAGACCCCTATAACAGAAAAACACGTTCCAAACCAAATATCAAACTTAAGGAAACTCTTATTTCGATATTGGGCGCTGAAACGCTCCTGGGTCATCCAAAACCCATTCCGAACATACGCCCAAGTCCGAAATCATCATACGAAGCTACCAGAATCGTCGAAACTCGATTTCGAGGTCGTTTACTCAAATTATTGACCTAAGTCAAACTTGGCAAAAAAGGCCAATCTTAAGGAACTAAGTGTTCCTATACCACTCAAAACACTTCCGAATCCCGAACCACCCGTCCCCGCAAGTCATAAATCATAATAAGCCTCTACGGGAAGTTTCATTTAGGGGAACGGGGTCCGATAATGCAAAACGACCGATCGAGTCGTTACATTCTCCACCTCTTAAACAAACGTTCGTCCTCGAACGGGTCTAGAATCATACATGATGTGCTGAATAAGTGCGTATATCTGCTCATTAGGTCCTCCTCGGACTCCCATGTCCCTCGACTGGTTGGCCACTCCACTGGACTTTTACGGCAGAAACTCTCTTGGATCTCAACTGGCGATCCTGCCTAACAATGATAGCAACTGGCTCCTCCTCGTAGCCCAAATTCTCATCCAACTGAATAGTGTTGAAATCAACCACGTGAGAGAAGTCGGTGTGGTACCTCCGGAGCATGGATACATGAAAGACCGGATGAACCCCTGATAAACTAGGAGGTAAAGCAAGCTCATAAGCAACATTTCCAACTCGCCTCAATACGTATAAACCTCGGGATCAACTTGCCCTTCTTCCCGAACCTCATAATACCCTTCATCGGCGAGACCTTCAACAGTACCTTGTCTCCCTCCATAAATGCTACATCACGCGCCCTCTGATCCGCGTAACTCTTCTGTCTGGACTGTGCTGTGCGGAGCCTCTCCTGAATCAACTTCACTTTCTCCAAAGCATCCTTCACCAGGTCGGTGCCATATAACTTAGCCTCTCCAGGCTCAAACCACCCAATAGGAGAACGACATCGTCGACCATACAAAGCCTTAAATGGAGCCATCTTGATGCTGGACTGATAACTATTATTGTAAGCAAACTCGGCCAAAGGCAAGAATTGGTCCCACTAACCTCCAAAGTCAATCACACATGCCCTGAGCATGTCCTCCAATATCTGAACTGTACTCTCCGACTGACCATCAGTCTGAGGGTGAAATGTCGTGCTGAGATCTATCTGGGTACCCATCTCACTATGCAATGCTCTCTAGAAGTGCGAGGTGAACTTAGGACCTCGATCTGATATAATGGACACCGGTACATCGTGCAACCGGACTATCTCTCGAATGTTGATCTGGGCTAGCCTCCTAGAGGTATAAGTAGTATCTACTAGAATGAAATGCGCCGATTTGGTCAAGCTATCCACAATGACCCAAACCGCATCAACCTTCCGCATTGTCCGAGGCAACCTAACCACGAAGTCCATAGTGATGCGCTCCCACTTCCACTCAGGAATGGGCATCTGCTGAAGTAGGCCTCTGATGCTCATACTTCACCTACTGGAAATTAAGACACCTAGCCACATACTCGACTATATCTTTCTTCATCCGCCTCCACCAGAAATGTTGCTTCAAATCACAATACATCTTCGTAGCACCAGGATGACCAGAATACCATGAACTGTGAGCCTCCTCCAGAATCCTCTCCCCCAGGCCATCAACATTAGGAACATATAAACGACCCTGAAGTCTCAGAACACCATCCTCACCAATAGAAACCTCCTTGGTACCACCCTGAATCACTGTCTCCCGAAGCTCTGCCAGACACGGATCATCAAACTGCATAACCTTAATTTCACCCAATAACGAAGACTGAGCAACCACATGTGCTAGAACTCGACGAGGCTCTGAAAGGTCTAATCTCACAAGGCGATTAGCCAAGGACTGAATGTACACGGCTAGATGTCTCTCCTCTGCTGCAATATAGGCCAAGCTACCCATACTTTCCGCCTTCCTGCTCAAAGCATCTGCTACCACATTCGCCTTGCCCGGATGATAAAGAATGGTGATGTCATAATCCTTCAGCAACTCAAGCCACCTTCGTTTCCTCAAATTAATATCCCTCTGTTTGAACAAGTGTTGTAAGCTGCGGTGATCCGTATAAACATCACAGGACACCCCATACAAATAGTGCCTCCAAATCTTAAGAGCATGAACAATCGCCACCAACTCCAAATCGTTCACAGGATAATCCTTCTCATGAACCTTCAGATGGCGCGAAGCATAATCAATAAATCTCTCTTCCTGCATCAACACACACCCCAAGCCAACGCGTGAAGCATCGCAATATACTGTATACATCCCATAACCGGAAGGCAATGCTAGAACTGGTGTTGAAGTCAATGCTGCCTTGAGCTTCTGAAAGCTCGCCTCACACTCATCGGACCATCGGAACGGGGCATTATTCTAAGTCAATCTAGTCAATGGGGCTACAATAGAAGAAAACCCCTCCATAAATCGCCGGTAGTAGCCTGCTAGACCCAAGAAGCTCCTGATCTCTATAGCTGAAGTAGGACGCGACCAACCCTGAACTGCCTCAATCTTCTTGGGATCAACCTTGATACCCTCTCCGGATACCACATGTCCCACAATGCCACGGAATCCAACCAAAAGTCACACTTGGAGAACTTAGCATATAGCTTATGTTCTCGCAAAGTCTGGAGCACAACTCTCAAATGATGCTCGTGCTCCCCTAGGCTACGTGAGTAAATCGAGATGTCATCAATGAAGACGATGATGAAGGAATCAATATACGGCCTGAACACCATGTTCATCAAGTCCATGAATGCTGCTGGGGCATTAGTCAAGCCAAAGAACATCACCAGGAACTCATAATGGCCATATCTAGTACAAAAGGCAGTCTTCGGAACATCTGAGGCCCGAATCTTCAGCTGGTGATACCCTGATCTCAAATCAATCTTAGAAAACACCGAGCACCCTACAACTAGTCAAACAAATCATTGATGCACGACAAATGATACTTGTTCTTAATGGTTACCTTGTTCAACTGGCGATAATCAATACACATCCGCATAGACCCATCCTTCATCTGCACAAATAGGACTGGAGCACCCCACGGCGATACACTCGGTCTGATAAACCCCTTAGCTAACAACTCCTCAAGTTGCTCCTTCAACTTCTTCGGAGCCATACGGTACGGAGGAATAGATATAGGCTGGGTTCCTGGAGCTAGATCAATGCAGAAATCAATATCACGATCCGGAGGCATGCCCGGAAGGTTCGAAAGAAATACATCAGCAAACTCTCGAACAACTGGCACTGAATCAATCATCGGAGACTCGGTGGTGGTGTCCCGCACATAAGCAAGATAGGACAAACAACCCTTTTCGACCATATGTCGAGCCTTCAGGAATGAAACAACCCGGCTGGCTGCACTAACTAAGGAACCTATCCACTCCAGCCTAGGTGACTCTGGCATGGCTAAAGTAACTGTCTTGGCATGGCAATCTAGCACGACATGATAAGGAGATAACCAATCCATGCCTAAAATAACCTCGAAATCAACCATGTCTAGCAATAGAAGGTCCGCTCTAGTCTCGAACCCACAGAAGATGATCACACAAGATTGATATATCCGGTCTACCACCACAGAATCACCCACAGGAGTGGACATATATATAAGAGAACCCAAGGACTCACGAGGAACATCTAAGAAACAAGCAAATAAGGTTGACACATATGAATAAGTGGATCCTGGATCAAATAGCACTGATGCCTCCCCACCACATACTGAAATAGTACCTGTGATCACGGCGTCTAAGGCCACTACATCTGCTCGTGCCGGAATAACATAGAATCTGGCTGGTGCACCGGAAGACTCACCTCCGCTGGAATGAATAGGAGCTTCCAGAGCTCCCTCTACCTGGCCTCCACCTATGGGGCAACCCCTACCAGTCTGTCCTCCACCCTTGGGTGGACGTGGAGCCGGTGCTGTGAGCACGTGATTTTTGCCTATCATATAATCCTACAAAAATCTCAGTAAATTAATTGGTTTTATGGGTTTTATTGAATTCTGATGCTATTTGTGAATTTATTTTTACATTATGTAGTCAGAATTCATCATTAAATCTATAAATAATTTAAAATGGTTTGTTTAAGAACATAACCTGGGCCACTATTTAAATAAATATAATTGTTTGATACAAAATCAATTAATATTCAAATTCTTAATTTAATTATTTCTTTCAACAAAATCGTGAAAAATTGCCTTTTAAATGATTAGGATTAAATTGAAAGGTGTGATCTTAATAGAATTAATAGCAAAATTAGCTTATAATCAATTGTTACACTTTAATCTTAACTTAGTTAACTAAACTAGTTTAAAACAATGAAGTAAAAAACGGATCTGGGCTGGAATTGCCCAGGCCCATGATCATTTACCCAACGACCCGACCCGACTGGCCCAACCTCCCTATCACTATAACCCTAAAGATAGGACCTAATCTAGAGGGGATCCCAATGCCCAGCTGCGCCGTTTCCCCTCGGAGGTCTTCTCCTTCTCCATTCCTTCCTCACCCCTGACTTAAGAGAAAACCCCCAAAAATTTGATCTTTCAGGCGTCTCTCTCTTCAAGGATCAAGCAGCCATCGCCAATTTCGTCTTCCTCTTCGATCCTCACCCTTTTCTCACGCCCCATCTCCCTTACACCACCATTGTCGCAAAAAAAAAAAAAAACCTCCACCCTTCAGAATCCTAACCCCGAAGGAGAAGAGAGGACATGGAGGCTGGACGGAACCCCACCATGGCGGAACCCCCAATCATCACACACAAAAAGGGAACCTAACCTAAATTCTAAGCTAAGAAACGACTTGATTTTCAACACCAAAAAGCGAAAGTCAGATTCACTCCTCACTTTTATGCGCACATGACAAACTCGGCTCCTAAGATTCTGAAATCTGGGAATATGCAGAGTCTCAAAACAAAGAGGAAGTAACAAAAAATTTCCACAAAGGATTTTTAAATTTGGTCCAATTTCCATTCTACTGCTGCAATATATGGACTTCCGAAGTGATTTAGCTCTCAAATTGCTGCTGAGTGTTGCTGATTTACTTCATCGCTGAGCTCCGAGCTTGCTGATTTTTCTTAGCCCGTATTTGGCAAATTCGGATCATTTATTTTGAGTCCCAGGTACATTACCTCAAGCCTGTACTTTCTCTTTGATTGACAATGAATTTCTAGACTTCTTTCTAGACCATTTGTTACAATTTTTTGAATCTATTGCCTCAATTCGGTTTGAGCATAAGCGGATTATCTAAAAGAAATGTAGAGATGTGATTCAAATGGGTGTTGCAACGTTTGGTTTAGCTCATGCTTAAAACGGACTACATATCTAGATAATAATCGTGAAACAAGTTCTAAGGTTTGTTGAACAATCTGTGAATATCAAATGTTGTTTTTGAGGTGAAGTTGAAAATGAGGACTCAGTGCATTGAAAGTTGACATTAATTTCTTTAAATGGTTTCTTTCCCTTTATTCACTGGATAAATGTATTAGATATGTGATTTGAAAAATCATGCACTTTTTGGGGTGTTACATATATGTGAGCTGATTTTCTTAGCTCTCGTTTATTTTGGGGCGTTCTGAATCGTTTGCCTGATTTCTCTTGCTTCTGCTTCTACTAATGTTTGTCGTTTTGTTCACTGTTGATCCCATATGAAGTTTAAGTGTTCATTTGTTTTCGTTGCTCGTCATATTATATTGTTTCATGTTAGGTGTTAATTTTCTTTGGTACGCATCACTGGTATAAAACACCTATTTGGTTCAATTGAGCTAGCAAATGATGTGGACTTGTTTAGGCTGATTGTTTTTTTTTATAAAGATAAAATAGTGAACATAACTAACTCATAATCAGTGACCATATAACAATCTCAAATCTTAGAAAAATAATTAATTCATGAATCTCGTAGCTTGCTTTAGGCTCGATTAATAAATCATCATGGCCATGGGTACGGTCCCTGTGACATAGACACGATATGTAAATCCCATTCGGGTGTGCATTTCATGTGACCTGACGATGACTTCGAAGATTAAAATAAACATGTCACGAATCGTGGGTGCATTTCATGTGACGCGGTTCGCAACATGTACCAGAACGACAAGTTCACGCCATTGTGACTTGTCTCAAGATAAATCTGTAAGATGTAAAAAAAGGATTTATATACACATCACGTAAGTTAAAATACCTCTTTCAAATAAAAATTCCAAAACTTAGAGAATAATTGAGAATCGCCTCAAATAGGCATTTTTAACTGTCATGACCATAGTCATGATTATATGATCTACACCCGGGTGTGGCAACTCGTGCCCCCGACTCTAACTCCAAATAATAATAAAATCACATGTTGTAATCGTGGGTACATTTCATGTGGCTCAGTTACGATGTGTCCCAAAACAACAAGTGCACGCCATCGTGACTTGTTCCAGAAATAATTCCAGAAACATTAAAATAAAAGCGGTTCAAAAGGTTAAAAATGCACAATAGGTTTAAAACATATAAATGATTAGATAATTAAGCCAAGTATTAATAGTTAAGCGACCGTGCTAGAACCACGGGACTCGGAAATGCCTAACACCTTCTCCCGGGTTAACAGAATTCCTTACTCGGATTTCTGGTCGCAGACAAATAAAAACAGAGTCAAATCTTCCTCAATTTGGGATTTTCAAAACAAAACGGTGTCTCGGAGAATCGTCAAAAATACGGGTGGTGACTCTGAAATAATAAATAAATCCCAAAATCGAATAATGTCACTTTAAGTGAAAAATTCCCTCATTACCCTTTCTTAACCCGGGGGATGGTGAAAAGGGAGGTGTGACAGGTACTGAGTATGCAGGATGATAACTTTGCTGAACAACCTTGCCCCGAAACCTGGGACAAGTCCTCCTCATATGGCCTGAATCCCCACACTCATAACATCTCACTGGTGGCATGTCCTGCTACCCTGAAGAAGAACCCTAAATAGCTGGGGGACGGTGAGAACCCTCTGGCATGGCACTAAAGTAAGGACTGAAAGACCCCTGATGAACGGAATACCCGCCGGAGGAACCCTGAATGGCTGGTGGGCGGTAGGAACTCTCCGGCATGGTGCTGAAATAAGGCCTCACTGGAGCACCACAGGGAGGTGGTGGAGGAGCTGAATATGGAGTCCTGCTAGGCTGGCCTCTACTGAACTGACCTCTATCCTTGGCTGGGGCACCTCTGAAATAAACTAAGTGTCGTGAATTGTGTACACGCACGCGTGACATGATTTTTGACGCACCAAAACTAAACGAGTATACGTACGCGTAACTTGCATTATGGTAATCCCTTAGATAAACCAAATAATTAAAAGCGGTAAAGGATAAATACACATAGGTCCTAAAAATAAGTAATTAGGTTAAATAAGCAAAGTATGAATCATTAAGCGACCGTGCTAGAACCGCGAAATTTCGGAGTGTCTGACACCTTCTCCCGGGTTAACAGAATTCCTTACCTAGTTTTTCTGGTTTCGCAGACTTTAAATGAAGTCAAATTTTCCTCGATTTGGGATTTTAAAATAAATCGGTGAATTGGGAAACCATACATTATTCTGAGTGGCGACTCTGAAATTAATTAAATAATCTTAATTCGATTATGTCACTTAAATTGAAAAAACTTCCTTATCCCAACCCCTCGTGGAAAATGGAGGTGTGACAACTCTAGCGACTCTGCTGGGGACAAGAACCCAGAACTTCTGGTTCAGGGTTCAAGAATTCGAGCTTGTTCATGTGATTTTACTCTGATTTATTTATTGTTTATATTACTGTATTTTGTGCGCCTAATGTGCTAATTGTTACTCATTTACCGCTTTGATATTATTTGAATTGTCTTTAAACTGCCTTCTTACGCCCCCCTTCTGCATCTTCTAAAAAATGGTGCAAACGTTCGCGTGACCCGCTTTTCTGTTAGAGGTTGTACAAAATAAGAACGAGGATGGATCAGCCACTATGCCGGGTAGACTTTCGTGCTCCCGGTACGTCGCTCCCACCTTGGCTCGAGTTTTCCGCTCGGGTAAGCCAGGTCTAGAACACAGCCTCGGGTTTAAACCTAGAATAACAAAACCTCATGTCGGATCCCTAGTAGGAACGATTATTTGCATCACGTGCATTTGACTTAGGGGACTCAATACAGGAGTTGGGTCCGTCTAGGACAGGTGTACCCGAAATGAAAGACTATCCTGATGCATCTTACCTGCTACGTGTGCATTTATTTGTTTCGGCTTGTGTGTTGACTGGCTAAAGAAAAATAAACAACAGAAAAACCAAGAGTGAGGTAGAATAAAATTCACCCTGTTTTGAAAATCCCTGTATTTGAGATTGCCTCGAAACTCCGCCGAAATGTTTGGAAAAAAAAAAGAGAAAAAGAAAATGTATTTCAAAAAAAAAGAAGTCAATATCATGTTTTCCCGGTTATGTCAAAATTGAAAGAACTACGCGGGTCTGATTCTCAGCGGATGTGAGATACGTAGGCAAACCTAATCGGTTCCGGCCCCCAATTTAAAAAAAAATTATTTTTCTTTAATTTCTCTTTAGAAATCATTCCTAAGAAAATTCAATAAAAAAAAATTAAAAAAAAGGATTTTTAAAACAAAAAAATTCCTTCTTTCCAAAGTCTTTCAGTTAATAAAAAAATCAATCAATAATCAAATAAAAAATATGAGTTTCTTCAGAAGTATTTTTCCAAAAAAAAAAAAAATCTAAAAAAATATCCTCTTTCTTCCAAAAATTCCAAAAAACAAATCAAGAAAAAAACAACGAAAATATTTCCTTCTTTCTTAGAAGTTTTACTTTAAAAAAAAATGTCTGAATTTTATAAAAGTAAAAAAAAATAGAGAAGAGTTATTTTATTTACTCCATTCTCAGGCTTCCCGAACTACGCAAGATCTGATTCATGCGGCGTCATGATAAGTAGGCAATCCCTATAGGACTCGATCATAGCCATAAGAATTTTAAAAAAAAAGGGGAAAAAGAAAGTGAAAAGAATAGAGGGAACAAAAAAACAAGAAGAAGAGTGACAAAAATAACTGAGAAAAACAAAGAGCGAAAATAACAAAAAGAGAAAGAAAAAGAAATCGAGATACGGAAAAATAAATGAGAGATAAAATTGGAAAGGTACATTTAAAGGTCGGGATGAAACACACAACCATTCAAACACATGGTAGATGAGTTTAACTGGTAGGTTCATTGCATCCCCAATATGTGATTCCCTATATGTTAAATGTCTCAAACTAACCAGGTTGTTATGTGTGCAAATAAGACAGGTCTTATTTAGGTGGTTGGTTTTGTTGGTAGTCCGGTTTCCTATCCTTCACAAGATCCAAAAGCAGATATGGCCTCCGCAAGCAATCTACCAATCATCGATCCTGTGGATAGCCCGACATCGGCTATTCCACAGCCAGAATCAACAATTGTTGAAGAAAATAGAATGTTGCGTCTCCGCATGTTGGAAATTTGGGACGCCTGGTCTAATGGTAGGGAACCGCCAAGTGTACTCCCTGGTTTCTCTGAATTAATCCCCATTTTATGTGAGCTTCCCAACATCCTTGTGCCTTACCCACTCATCCCATAAGAGCACCCTCTATGTAATGTCCCCGGATTGCCTTATGTGGATCACCCCCAGGCGTCGGATTCAAGGGCACCACCAGCAATGTTCGTTGCACCACCAATATCTACTACGGTGCATCCAACAGTGCCCAAGCCAAACTCTTACCCTCAGCACCTGCAACATGAGTCTCCCATGGGCCAGGAAATAACAGCGAGAAACCCCGAGCAGGAAGAAATACATCGGAAGATGAGAAGCCTAGAGCAAAGCTTAAAAAACATGCAGGGTTTGATTGCTCAGAAGAGTGTCTCGTACTCCGATTTATGCATGTTTCCACATGTTCACCTGCTGGTTGGTTTCAAGATGCCAAAGTTTGAAAAATATGATGGGCACGGAGACCCGATGGCTCACTTGAGATGATATTGTAACCAGTCGAGGGGTGCTGGTGGAAAAGAGGAGTTGCTAATGGCCTACTTTGGAGAAAGCCTCACCGGGATCGCTTCTGAATGGTATATGGATCAAGAATACCCATTGGCATGTGTGGGACGATTTGGCCCGAGACATTGTCTGCCAGTTCCAGTATAATGTGGACATCTCTTCTGATAGGAACTCTTTGTCCAATTTGAAAAAGAAAACAGCGGAAAGATTCCGCGATTATGCTGTCAAATGGCGCGAGCAAGCCTACCGGGTAAAGCCTCCAATGGACGAAAATGAAATGGTTACAGTCTTCCTAAAGGCCCAAGATGCGGACTACTTCCAGAACATGATGTTTGCTATGGGTAGACCGTTCGCTGAAGCTATCAAAATTGGGGAGATGGTCGAAAATAGTTTGAAAACGGGCCGAATCTTGAGCCAAGCTGCTTTTAAAGCTGCATCACAGGCCGTTCAGAATGGGTCAGGGAATTTGATGAACAAAAACGAGAGAGAAGAGTGAGCTATGATGGCTTCGAGCTCGAAGGGCCCGCAGGGCATTCAACCAATCATATATGCTTCCTAAGGTCCCGCAACACTATTATCCCTATCAAGATGATGCTGCTTATGCCGTGTCACCGCCTCCCTATACGGTGATGAACGCGCAAACTTAAACACGACCACAACATTATACACAACCGAGCTCCACCTCCTAGAAATGCCCATCCTTACCGAGCTCCATATAATCCCCAACCAAATGTTCCCCAATACAATCCTCGCCCAAGAGAGCTCCCTAGAAGGAATCAGTTCACCCTTATTGGTGAATCATACTCTAGCTTGTTCCAAAAGTTGGTCAGGACAGGTCTGCTACAACCAGTGGCCCCGAACCGGCTGAACCCCGAGTCCCCCACGCACCGGGTTAATGCTAGATGTGAATACCACTCCGGAGTACTGGGCATGATACTGAAGATTGTTGGACTCTTAAAAGAGCAGTGGAAAGACCTCATCGAGGTCCAGGCAATAGTGCTTAGGGATGAAGAAGACCCTAATATGATGAACAATCCCCTGCCTGCTCACATAGGGTCAGTAGTCAAAATGATTTTTGAAGATGAAGAATTTGATCCGGCACTGAAGGACATTGAAACCATTGCCGAGACATAAGAAAAGCCAAAAAATCGTCGCCAAGCCTGAAAGTTCCCCCCCCCCCCCAATCAGATGGGAGTCTCGGTAGCCAGTCTTGCTATCCTTTCTGCGTCCGGATTATCTCAGGGTGTGATCTGGATGTTTTACTTTATTGTCTTACTTTCCCATGTAAACCCTTCTATCTTTAAACTTTTAAAAAAAACAAATGGAATTAATATTTCATTTTCCAAGAATGTCTATTTTCTTAATCTTGTCTCTTTTTTTATTCTACTTTTAGTTCTATTAAATGCAAATTTCAATAACATGACATGCTTGCAGACTTCATGCCCAGATCCTAAACGCTATCAGACTTCGAAATAATGAATCAAGAATCAGAATGCAAATGAAGCTATGTTAAGGAAATAAAACAATGAATGGGAACAACCAAAGGAAAATTTGTTCAGATTGGAAAGGACCATGCAATTCAACAAGAGTACTGCCAAAAGAGTGCGTTGTACTTGGGATACATCGAAGAAAATAAACCTGCAATAACTGTCAATGCAGGTGCAGTTAAAAGGTACTACGTTTCGTCCTCCATATATTTTCAAATATTCTCCGGTTGGGATGACGAAGGCTTTCATTCTCGCTACCCAAACACCATTAACCATTTTTTAAACCCTTTGAGCCGGTTACTCTTCTTTGATTATCCTATATGGAACCCGAAAGTGCTATTGAAAGAAAATTGAAAAATGAAAAAAAAAAGGAAAAGGAAAAAGAAAGAGATAACAAAACTAAACAGAGGAAAAACAAAAAACAAAAGTTAAAAAAAAGAAGCAAACAAACAAAAACAAAAACAAAAGCTCCCTGAACTACGTTAGACTTGATTCTGAAAGGATACGTAGGCAACCTCTCTCTAGGGTTCAGTCACACCAAAATAAAATCCAAATTCCCCCCGAAGATGAAATTGGGGCATAATTTACAATGGTTTGGCGACGTTTTCGCCGGAAAGGTTTCAAAGTTGTAATTCAATCCAAATTCCTTTTACCTGAATCCTGTTCAAGTCCTTCCGATCAATCGGTAAAGATGTCCAAAATTGGAGGATACCATTACTTGGATCTGATGCAACCAAATGAGAGAAATAAAATGAGAGAGTCTTACCGGTGAAAACCCACACGGGCATCGTGAGGCAACATTAAGCAGAGAAACTGAAAATGAGAGAATGTTTTTAGTGAAAACTCGCAAAGAGCACTACAAGGCGATGGTGAGAAGAGAAATGAGAGAGGTTAGTTGGTGAAACCCCCCAAAAGGCACCGCTGATCGCAAAAGAGGATTATCAGTCACTAAGATGGGCACAATCCTGGGCAAGGTTTCTCAGTTTTGATGCATAAGTTGTGATGAATTTTTGAGAGTCAGACGGTTTACACGGATCAGGAATCCAGTCCAAGAGGCATGTCATGTTCATTGAATTTTGCATGCACTCCAGATAAGTCTTTCTTTCCCTTCCCCGAAAGGGATACCTATCGTCTAAGTTCATATGTCCATTTTAATATTTGCTTCTCTTTGAATCCCTTTCGGTCTAACTCTGTTCCGGAAACTAAGACAAAGAAAATTTGGTAAGACTGATTTACAGGGTTCTCATTTGATACGAGCTAATATGCAAAAAGGCACCCAACCTCGTCAGGGGACAACAAGTCAACTTCGACCGGCCATGGTGGCTGATGTTTTGAAATTGAAAACACTCGAAAGAAGGAAATCAAATTGAAGTGCCTACAAGGGAGAAAGTGAAGCTGAAAAGGTTGAGTCCCACGTGGCTAACCATCTCGGCATGGCTTGAAAAGCCAAGGTACCCGAAATGCTCTGAAATTAGAGTTGAAAAAAAAATCCAGAAACAAAAGTCCTACGAAGGCAAAATAAAGCCGAAAAAGGCTAAGTCCCACGCGACTAGCCGTTGCAGTAAAATATAAGGAGCCAAAAGCTCCCCCAATGCTCCGAAGCAAAACAAAGAAGAAGAAAGAAATAGAAGAAAAGAAAAACAAGTTAGAGGTGAAAGACCTACAAAGGCGAAATAAAGTCAAAAAGGTTAAGTCCCACGCGACCAACCGTCATGGCAAAGTCTGAAAAGTCAAGGACTCCAGGGTTAGAAATGAAATCAATCCCCAGCAAGCAAGCAATTGAGATCTTCGTCAAAAGGACAGCCGAGATCAAGTGGCTGAAATCAAGGCCGCAAAACCAACTACCGTTTCAAACTGACAAATTGACTTTGCATGGAAAAACAGGAAACATGTGCAATCCAAAATCAACCTTGCAAGAAGCAGGTGCAATAAAAAAGAAACTACGCAAGGGCTACAAGCGGCTTTGCAGCAACAACTCTAAAAAGGAAAGTCTCCTCTAAAATTCTTTCCCATATTTACTCATCATCTTAAAATAATAAAAAACAAACAAAAAGGAAAAGAAGAAATGATGTTGAAAATAATTCAAACCTAAAGCAGTATAAGGCCTTCAATCCCTAGCTACACCCTTTCCAACATAGGATATTCCATTCCTTAGTTGATGCCAACATAGGGTCTTCATTCCCTAGTTGATGATGACATAACTCGATGCCAACATAGGATATACCATTCCCTAGTTGATGCCAACATAGGGTCTCCACTCCCTAGTTGATGCCAACATAACCTGGTACCAACATAAGGTCTCCACTCTTTAGTTGATGCCGACATAACTCGACGCCAACATAGGGTCTTCACTCCCTAGTTGATGCCAACATAACCTGGTGCCAACATAGGGTCTACATTCTCTAGTTGATGCCTACATAACTCGATGCCAACTGTCACGACCCGAAATCCCACCTTTCAGACCGTGACTACGTCTAGAGTTGAATCCGCTAGAAGCCAACGTACACAACATTTTGACATCTATAAACAACGTAACAGTATTTAAAGCCATTAACCTTCAAACCTTTACTGGAATATCCCGAATCATGAACTTTCAACTTTTACTGAAATACCTCAAATCACTTCAAAAGTTTTACAGCAGAAAATTAATAATATTTCAAAACGCATAATGAAACGA
>ML292122.1:0-15760 GCA_005239495.1 Nicotiana undulata
GTCGGCTTGCCTGACAGTGGTGTCCGGCGCCATCACAACCCATAGGTTTTGGGTCATGACAGTTTGTTTACATGTATGAACATTGTTCGAAGGTTTTTGAATTAGGCTTTTGACTTTGTGAGTCTTTGGCTCTTTCGATTTTGCTCGTATCACTTGACTTGTTGGGTAGATGGATCTTCAGGCTCGAGCTTTGACTTTTTGATAGTCCTCTTTGCTTCGGCTTTGCCTTCCATACTGTATAGTCCCCCAAGTGTTTGAGCTTTGAAGAATGAAATCTCGAGCACTTGACTAATTCTTCTTTGTGGTCCTTTTCCTGAAAAGGAAAAACACACAGGACTCGAAGGTATATATGTTTTAGATGATGACTGCTTAACCCTTTAAAACGTCCATCAGAAAGTGTAACCCTAGACCGGGAATTCAGTTACTTCCTCGCGTCTTTGCAAGTCTAATATCATCATCTGGTGACGAGTTAGCTTTTTGCCTATCATCTAAAACAGTTAGTACAATTTTAACTATACAAATATGAAATCGAACGCAGTGATACCTGACCGGGGGTATTCCTTTTCCTTAGAAGTAATACTTCTTCAAATGGATGGCATTCCAGCTTGTTGGTAAGATCCTGCCGTCCATAGCTTCCAACTCATAGGCGCCTTTTCCAGCGATGCCTCGGACTTTGTAGGGTCCTTCCTAATTGGGGTTTAACTTCCCCGCACCAACTTCTTTTGTTGATTGGAAGACTTTCTTGAGAACGAAGTCCCCAATTTTGAAGTATCTGAGGTGAGATTTCCGGTTGTAATAACGCTCTATGATTTGCTTTTGAGTTGCCATACATATTAACGTGACTTCTGTTCTATGCTCGTGCAAGTCCAGATTAGTTATCAACTCGTCGTTGTTTGTATCTTCCGTGGTTGTTGTAAACCTTCTGCCTTGTTCGCCAATTTCCACCGGTATTAGGGCTTCTGATCCATAAACAAGCGCGAATGGAGTTTCTCCCGCGGCTGTTTTTGAAGTTGTTCTGTAAGCCCATAGCACTGCCAGTAACTTATCAGGACAATTTACCTTGGCTTTCTCTAACCTTTTCTTTAGGTTGTTGATGCTGACCTTATTCGTCGATTCAGCTTGCCCATTAGCGACGGGGTGATAGGGTGTTGAAGTAATTCGTCTGATTTTCCAACTTTTGAAGAATTCTATGATTTGTGAGCCTATGAACTGCGGGCCATTATCACATACGATCTCCTTCGGTATTCCAAATCGGCATATTATATTTCTCCATATGAAGCTTTTTACTTCATTTTCTCGCACCTGTTTAAAGGCTTCTACCTCTACCCATTTCGTGAAATAGTCAGTTAACACGAGTAAGAACCGTACCTTTCCTTTAGCTACGGGAAGGGGTCCCACTATTTCCATCCCCCACTTCATGAACGGCCATGGCGATATCACTGGGTGCAATAACTCTGCTGGTCTATGCATGTTGTTAGCAAATCGTTGGCATTTGTCGCATTTGGATACGAAGCCCTCAGCTTCTTCTTCCATTTTAGGCCAATAATACCCAACTTGGATTAGGGTTTTGACAAAGGATCTTTCTCATGCATGATTTCCATAGTTTCCTTCGTGGAATTCCTTCATCACGAACTCCGTTTGGTTAGGTCCGAGGAATTTTGCTAAAGGACCTCCGAACATTTTGTGATATAAAGAATTGCGAATGAGGCAGTACCGCGCAGCTTTTCGGCGAAGTGCTTCAGCCGCTTTTTTGTCTTCAGGTACGGTGCCATTCTGCAAAAAATTTAAAATTTTGTTTCTCCAATCCCAGGTTAAATTGTTAAAAGTTACCTCATTTTTATCTCGATCTATTGCTGAATGGAACATATGGACGACAATTGTATTGTCTTCATTTGTTCCTTCCGTAACTCCTGCGAGGTTAGCCAATGCATCTGCTTCTGCAGTTTCCTCCCTAGGTATTTGTATTACCTTCCACGTTTTGAATTGCCTTACGAGATCTCGTGCCTTTTCTAGATATTGTAGCATACGAGTCTCCCGAGCAATATAAGTCCCTTGCATCTGATTTACTACCAGATGAGAGTCACTTTTGATTACGATTTGCTCGATTGAGAGTTCTCGTGCCAGTTCCAGCCCTACAATGACAGCTTCGTACTCCGCTTCATTGTTATAGGATAACATTTGATAGCTTGCCGCGTATTTTCACCCGTGGGTGATATTAAGACTATGCGTAAGCCGACACCTTTTATATTATAAGAACCATCACTAAATAGGGACCATAGACCCGGATTAGAACCGTTAAAGAGTTGTAACTCTTTTTCCACTTCAGGGACAATGCTATTATTCAAATCAGCTACGAAATCAGCTAAAATTTGAGATTTTATTGCAGTCCTAGGATGATACATTATGTCGTGCTCGCTTAATTCTATGGCCCATTTGGCTAACCTTCCTGATAATTCCTGTTTATGCTGAATATTTCTTAAAGGATATGAGGTCACAATAGTGATTGGATGACATTGAAAATATGGTCTTAATTTTTTAGACGCCATAATTAGAGCCAAGGCTAATTTTTCTAGATGTGGGTATCTAGTTTCAGCATCTAATAAAGTCTTGCTTACATAATAAATTGGAGATTGTTTACCTTTGCCTTCCCTTACCAATACTGCACTTACGACAATTTCCGCAACGGCAAGGTAGATATACAACCTCTCCCCTTATTTTGGCTTTGATAGCAACGAGGGTTTTGATAGATAAGACTTCAGATCTTTGAGAGTCTGTTGACATTCTCCAGCCATTCGAACTGATTTTGTTTCTTGAGAACTGAAAAGAATTTAAAGCTTTTCTCGGAAGACCTGAAAATAAATCTTCCTAAGGCTGCAATCCTGCCCGTTAATCTTCGAACTTCCTTTTTGTTCGTAAGTATGTCAGGTATTTCTTTAATAGCTTTAATTTGAGCATGATTTACCTCTATTCCTCTGTTTGATACAAGGAAACCCAAAAATTTACCTGATTCTACACCAAAGGCGCATTTTTCTGGATTCAACTTCATATTATACCTGCATAAAATTTCAAAGGTAACAGAGAGGTGCTGGAAATGGTCCTCTGCATGTGTTGATTTTACCAGCATGTCATCAATGTAAACTTCCATCGTCTTCCCCAGATGTTCCTGGAACATCTTGGTCACTAGCCTTTGGTATGTGGCTCCAGCATTTTTCAGGCCAAAAGGCATGACCTTGTAACAATAAGTCTCCCTATTTGTAATAAAGGAAGTTTTTTCCTCGTTTGAGGGATCCATTTTAATCTGATTATAACCAGAGTACGCATCTAGAAAGCTTAACAATTCATGACCCGCATTGGCATCAATCATTTGATCTATATGAGGTAATGGAAATGAATCTTTGGGGCATGCTTTATTTAAATCAGTGTAATCTACTCATACTCTCCATTTACCATTCTTTTTAGGCACCACTACAGTGTTAGCTAACCAGTTAGGGTATGTTACCTCGCATATTAAACCAATTTTCAAGAGTTTTTGTACCTCTTCGTCAATCACTTGGTTCTTGAATGGTCCTTGCTTTCTTTTCTTCTACTTAACAGGTATGAAATATGGATCTTCATTTAGCTTATGAGTCATCACTTCTGGAGGTATAACTGTCATGTCTAAATGGGACCATGCAAAGCCATCGACATTAGCTTTTAAATAATCAATTAACTTACCTCTTCGACTTGGGCTTAACCTCGTGCCTATGTGAACTTTCTGTTCAGGCCTTTGTTCGAACAATGGAACAGCTTCGAGTTCTTCCATTTTTGTTTTGATGTGTTCATCTTCTTCCGGTCATGTCTGTGTGGTTTGGTATTCCTTCTATGGTGACTTGATTCACCTTCCCATGGCTATCTTCTTTTGTACCTATTTTAGCAATAATATCTTCCGTACCTATTTGGATAGTAATTTCTTCCATACCTGTTTGGGCAAAATCTTCTGTTTGGGAAATTTCCTTATCTTTTGATTCTTCCACTTCTACTTTTTTGTTGTAGTGTACCACGGAATTTATATTTCTCACGGTTTGCTAATCGCCTCTAATTTTTTGAATTCCCCATTCAGAAGGGAATTTAATTACCTGATGCAAGGTGGATGGTACTGCTTTCATGTCGTGGATTCATGGTCTTCCCATGATTACGTTATAAGCCATGTCAGTATCGATGACTTGGAACCTTGTATTTTTTATTATTCCCTTAGCATAAGTGTTAAGTTCAATTTCCCCTTTGGTTATAACCGTAGAGTTATCAAACCCTGATATGGCCCGTGCCTTCGGGATTACTTGATTCCCCAATAGCATTTCTTCCACGACTCTTAGCAAAATAATATTGACTGAACTACCTAGATCAATCAACACTCTTTTTACGTTAGTGTCATGAAAAATTAAGGATATTACCAGAGCATCGATGTGGCGGAGCATTAATCCGCTGATATCTGCATCATCAAGGTTATATTGTCTACTTCCGAATTTTCACGAATTCGCTTTCTGTGTGTAATTATGAACTTCGTGGCTACTTTGCAAACCACTCCGTTTACTTCTTCATATCCGTGTATCATGTTGCCAGTTATTTTTGGAGATGGAGGTTTTGGGGGCTCCTGCCTGTTCTTCATGTATGCCTGCTTACCTTTTTCACTAAACAATTCTGTTAAGTAGCCCTGTTTCAATAATTGTTCTATTTCACCTTGTAAAAATCTACAATCTGCGGTTCTGTGTCCATGATCATTGTGGAATTCACACTAGAAATCCGAGTTCCTTTTATTTGGGTTGGACCGCATTTCTTTGGGCCATCGAACCTTATCACCCATATTTCTTAATACTGAAACTAGTTTGGAAGTACTTACATTGAAAGTGTGATCCCCAATTCATGCATTACATCTAGTTCGTTCATCTCGATCCTTTCTAGATCTCGATGAGGATGAGCCCGCATCTCTGCTCGATGGTCTATATTCTGACCGAGTGCTTTTGAACCTGGGACGAGTTTCTCGTCCCGAAGGTCCCATATAAGGATCATACATGTTTTTACCTGATCTCCTGCCTGATTCGGAACGTTTGGAACTGATACGATCTTCGTCTTTTGAACGAGCGATGGTATCTTCTTCTATACGAAGCTTGGTGTTGTACCTGTTATAGACATCATTCCATGTTGTAGCTGGGAATTCTCTCAAGCTTTCCTTGAGTCTTCTCGTGGCTTCTGAACTTTTGTCATTTAAGTTGCTTGCAAATGCCATGGCTGCCCAATTATCAGGCACCCTTGGTAGTAGAATTCTTTCTCGTTGAAACATGTCTACAAATTCACAGAGTAGTTCCGTGTCTCCTTGTTTTATTTTAAATATGTCCTCCGTCCTTTTCTCCACTTTTTGTGCACCGGAGTGTGATTTTATGAAGGAATCTGGTCTCATTTCGAGAGATTCATTAGGAGTATCTCCCCTTCCTGAGTTTGTCAACCCTGCATGAGGGTTTTCCACAGTGATGGTATTATTGGGGGGTGGTGTTGATGGTGCAGGTGACGGAGTTGGTAATCCCCTCGCGAATTCTTGCAAAGCCTGGCTTATGTACTCTGCAATCATTTGCTTTACTTGATCTTGTTCTACTGTTTGATCATTACCATTATTATTGTTGTTGGATCTTTCTAGGGATTGCTCCCTTGAACCTCAAGGGGTTCCTGCGGGTGATGGAGTTCTATCCCTTTGTTGTCGTTGGGGTTCGACATAGTTCAGAGGATATTAACAAAGATGATCAGATTCCCGGTAACGGAACCAATTTATTTAACCAAAGAATTAGATCCTTTTACCAAAGCTATTTTTAGGATGAACGCGGGTTTCTGATAACCAAGGTAATAACGATAATTGCGAATAAATAAGTAAATAGAAAATAATGAGATGCACAGAAAGTAAAGTGTGTTATATCGTAGTTCGAGTGTCCTTTACAAGTTATATTTTATTCCCTTATATAGGGAATTTCTTAATATAATGTCTACCTTTTACAATGATCGCACATTAATGACTAATTATGGCATTAATGTAAAGTTACAAAGAATAACTGTAACTGTTGCGTGAAGGTTGTGTAATGTGTGAATCATTAATTGTAGATCTCGGAATCTGCCCGTAGCTATGTCCGAATTCATTCCGACCGTGTCTCTTCCTTGTCTCAATCAGGTTGAGTTTCCCGTAGCTGATTACCCGTAGGTATATTGCGTCGTGCCTCTTTACCTCGTACCTCTTTATAGAGTCCTGTAAAGCTGTCATATTTTTATTGCTTCACATAACTGGCCGAGTCATCAAGAATTATTACACGTGTGAAGCTCTTTTTACCAATTCACTCAACCCAACTCACCACAAATCACAGGGACTTAGCCCAAAGTATCTCTCAATATTCTACAACAGGGTGATAACAATAATAAACAACGTACATGTATAAAGCATGACTGAGTTCATATTTTCTATCAAAATAGTGTGCGAATAGTGGAGAAATACCCCTGAGGGTCTAAACATGTCGGCACAAGACCCCAAACATGGCATACATCTCATAATATAGTATAAATCTCTAAAACACAGGATATCATATGATTTCAAGTCAAACACGCAGCTAAATAGTCGCTACGGGACGAACCAAGTCAGCATCCCTATCGATGCATACCCACACGCTCGTCACCTAGCATGTGTGTCACCTCATTTATCAAAATAATGCGAAATACTGGGGTTTCATACCCTCAGGTCTAGATTTACAATCGTTACTTACCTCAAACCGGCCTGAATACTAATCCGCGATACTTTTGCCCCTCGAATCGGCCTTCGATTGCTCAAAATCTAACAAAAATCAGATTAATATTATCAATATATGCTAGGGATACGAAACTCATTCGAAAATTATCAAAATTAAGCAAAAATCCTAAAATTGGCCAAACCCGACCCCCGGGCCCATGCTTCGGAACTCGATAAAAATCACACCACAAGAATCCTCATCCTTCCCCGAGTCTATACATATCAAGAACATCAAAATTAGACCTCAAACGGCCCCTCAAATCCCCAATTCAAAGTCTGGAATATCAAGCTCTAATCCCTCAATTTTAGTCACAAATTTCCATAAATTTCACCCCCAATCAATCAAATAATATCACATAAATGAGTTTTAGGTCCAAAAATCTTACCTCCACGAAGTTCCCTTGATTTCCCTCTTCAAAACCCTCTTTCAAGCTCAATTCCGCATGAAAACTTCGATGAAATAACCCAAAATTCGCGAAGGTTGGTATTTATAATTTTTGTCCAGTGGATCCGCACCTGCGATCTCAGGTGCGCTTCTGCGGAATTTCCCCTTAAATTCAATCTCGCATCTGTGGTCGATAAATTCGCACCTGCGGCCAAAGGTTCCGCATCTGCGGAAAAAGCTCAGCCCCTCAAACTCCGCATTTGCGACTCCTAGACCGCACCAGCGACCTCGCACCTGTGGCTCCCCCTTCCGCAAGTGCGGAAAACCAGAAGGCTTTACACCAGCAGTTCTAAATTGCCAAAAAGCACGCCGATAACCATCCGAACTCATTTCGAGGACCTCGGGACCTCAACCAAAAGTACTAACAAGTCATAAATGATCACCCGGACTTAGACGAACCCTCGGAACACCCAAAATAACATCGAAACATCAAATCAACCCATGATTCAAGCCTAAGGATTTTCAAACTTCTAAAAAGCACCAACGATGCCGAAACTAACCAAACCTCGTCCAAATGACCTGAAAATTTGCACACACATCCAAAATGACACTACGAACCTGTTCAAACTTCTGTAATTCCATTCTGACCCCGATATCTAATTTTCCACCGCCAACTGGAAATTGCCAAAAACTCAATTTCGCCAATTCAAGTCTAATTCTACTCCGGACATCAAAATCACATTCCGAAAACACCCCTAAGTCCTAAATCACCTAACGAAGCTATCTGAGCCATAAAATCCACATTCTGAGGTCGTTTACCTAATAGTCAACTTCCAGTTGACTTTTCCAACCATAAGGCCAACTTAAGAGACTAAGTGTCTCATTTCTCACCACGACCACTCCGAACCCGAACCAACACAACATACTTAGGTTAAATAACATATGCTAAAACTGAAACGGGAAAGATTAGGCTAATCTTACGAAACGACCGGCCGGGTCATTATACCGTTGATCTTTTCATGGTTGTTATGGTGAGTGTTTTATATCTATATTCCTTAATTTTTTTCATGGTCATGTTGTTTGCTCTTTTTTAGGAATTGGTGGTTTGAGAGTGAGAATATATGGGATTGATAATTGTGGGTTATAATCTAGTTTTTCCTGAATCTAATAAAGATTGGTGCTTTTATATGTTCTTTGTTTCATCCTCTCGTTTTCAGTTTTAATTTTTATTGTGCTGACAAGGGGTATTTACCCTCAAGAACATACTTTGCCAGTGCAAAACTTATTGAATATTAGTTTTTCTTTGTAAAAGTTCAATTTTTTTAAGACTTCAATAAAAAGTTTAATTAGTTTTTATTGAATACTAATTTTTTCTGTGGTAGAGGCATTTTTTCTATTTTTAAATTGCTTAATCGTATTCTTCTTGTTATGTTTTCTTTCATTACAGTAAATCCCACTAAACCCCCTTAACCTTTAAGGCTTGGGATACAATACCCCCTTCACCAATTGAATGAGACCGATAAGATTTTAAACAACTTTATTTGTTTAAAAATTTGATGGGGTTCTTATCTAACATTTTTTAGTACGAGGTTTGCATAAAATTCAAGAAACCTGCAAACTTTATCAATGGAATTATCTTGTAGGGTTACATCGCTATGTTGTCTAATAGTTTGGGACCTTCTAGCAGCCCTTACTGAATTTTGAATTTTCAATTATGTTACAACTTAGTACTAATACAGTTTCGCATTTGGATCAAAGTTTCCTCTATTGAAGTAGACTATTCCGTATGCATTCTGCTAAGTAGCAGTTCATATGCTTTGTTTATCGAATTTTTAAACAAAAAAAGGTTGTTTAAAATCTAAAAACTCATCGGAAAACACTACTCAAGGGTATTATCGCTCCCCTTAAATGGGTAAATGGGGTATTATTTTCCAAGGCTTAAAGGTTAATGGGATTTAATGAGATTTACTCTTTTCATTATTCATCTAGACTTAATTTGCTTTCTTCTTAATTATTAATCGTATTCTACTTTACATCTCCATTCCAGTTTTTTCTTTTTATGATACAACTCAAAAAAAATTTACTATAAAATAATTGGTTTTGTTTTGGCTGTTATGGTTATTTTGATCTGGTTTTGGCATAATTGATTTCGAGCATTACTTTGATTATTTTTTGCCTAGAAAGTATGGAAGTATGAAAGCTTAAGTTGCAAAATTTCAAAATTTTGTAATAGAGAATAATATGATATTGTTTAGGGTATATTAGGTATTTGAATATGTTTTGGCATAATTAATTTTGAGCATTGTCCTTGATTTTTCTTTTCACCTAGAAGGTCCTTCAAATATGAAAATCCGATAGCAAGTTTGCTTGGGAAGTCCCACATAAATATGTCATCAAACAACTTAAATTACCATGCCTAATGGATTCACTTAAATTTTTTGGCTAATCAGACATGCTTTGCTTAAAATAGAAACTATTACTCTCCTTAGTTTTAATTTTCAAAGCTAAAATCTACAGTTCCTTTCCCACGCCATGACTTGTGATCGAATTCCTTCCAATCTTGTAATTGTTGCTACCTTCCATCATGCAGCTTCTACGATACTGACCTTATAAGTGTTCCTATGCGACTCTCCTCTCCTTTTTCCTCCAGCTTTTAGCCAATTCTGAAGTTCTTCGCTTGGTATTTTGTCGAACTTACGAATATCGTTATATCTTATTTTATAGACCTGGTTATCAATTCGTATGTCTTTACTGCATCTACGTAGGTCATACTATACCATAACTCTTACCTCGATTTCTCGTTACTAAGGTCTGCTACTAAATCCCAGGTTACTTTCATTGCTTATCCCATACGTTTAAATCTATGTCCTCTAATGCTTTCACATTACTGTTCATCTTAAGAATGATGGCCTAATCTCCTCTCATACTTTATAACTTTTATCCATCCATTCTTGATTCACCTCAATTTTGATCCATAATCCACCCCTAATAACTTAACCTTTTATGTAATATTGCCGCTAGGATTCATGTTTTATCGGGGAACATCTGAAATGATTAGATTTATCCACCTGGGGCGATACCTTGCTTTCATAACCGTACCTCGCAGAATCCCAATGTTATTCACCTTGCGTGGGTATTTTAATCTTGTCCAATTCATGAGATCCCTTTCTTTTATTTGTCATATCATTACTTAATCGAAGGCCCAAACGTCATCCTTTGTCTATAACAATTACACCCTCATTCTATTAACAGGGCAGCATTCCATCTCTTCTAAATGTTACTAGTCTTAGACTTCTTTGAGTTCATTCAGGGTATAGTGAGCTTCGTATAACTTAGAGAAATCATATGCTCTGCTTGTTTATATGGGCTTAATCTTAAGGACTTATCCATTTTGTTATAGCTTGCAACTACACATCTCTATTTATATTACTTGCAATCTTTCAACTTGTTTGCATCATAGATGTCCTTATGTCATTTTGGGAACGTCAAGCGAGACATCACATCGTCTCTAACTCTTCTTTATTCTCTTAGTCCACTCCTGTCTTACTTAGCTGATGCAACTCTTTAGTTTCCTCTTCTTTCCGATCAGCCTTTATGTAGGCTTAAGCTATCTTCCGATATGCGACTCCTGGTCTTAGTTATTACTTTAGCCTTTCATAGGCACTGAGGGATATTCATGATACAATCCTTTAACAATTTACTCTTTCGTCTACGACCTAGGCTCAATTCTTTCTTTTAACGTATACCAGAATCTCCTACGACTGTATATGCTATAGGTATAAAACTCCAAACTCTTAAGTATGTTCATAACGTAACCAACTCTGGATCGTTGATCGAATGATTCTTTCGTTCCTTCTCAGCTTTCTTTAAACGTAAGCCATTACCTTTCCTAGTCTTTCTTCCCCCTTATTGGGTGCATACTTAGCTTATCTTAGATCTCACACATGCCGGAATTTTCGTACAACTCATATAATCTTTGAATGTTGCTTTTGATTTTACTTCCCGTTCACTAGCCATGGTAGGTTCCTCTTTCTTATGGAGGATGTACAATGTTGTTGTTAAACTGTTGTTACAAGATTATTTCATCTTTAGATCATTGTGCATAGGTTGAACCTCCTTCCTCATTTCCTCATCTAGCCTTTCACTGTAGTACTTAGGGAGGACCCTTTGACTTTTGTAAAGCGCGAGCTTATTACATCGTATACCCAATAAAAATTTTGATGTCCTTCCTCGCCTATAATTATTCATAGTTACTTACCTCCATGCCCTTGTGCTTGTAGGGTTGCTTCTGAACTGATAATTTGACTATCTTCCTAGTAACACTCTTTTTTATTCCCGTAACATTCATATGGTACCTTTAACTACCCCGACTCCTATTTGAATATATCTCAAGTATTATGATGACATTACTGCGGGGGTGAATTCTCCCTGTTAGGGTTCAGCATATTTATCTTGCATGGTCTGCTCATTTGTCTGTAATCTCTTGTCTAGTCATGACTAGGCTCTTCTTGAATCAACTACTAACTACTCGTCGGCCCATTCTTATATCTATATTCCGTGTAATCTCTCTTGGGTTATTTCCTTTGTCTGACTTACCTCTTGCACTAGCTCCTTATTTATCAGTAACCTTCTGGGCAGGAACCCTTACTTCCTTTTTCTGACGTCGTGCTTACATAATGTCTAGGAATCATAACATATCTTTAACATTGAATACGGGCAATCTCATCCCTTTCTCATTCTTATCGCATCCTTCCTTTATCGTTCCATAGTTACTAGATCCACTTAATTCTGACTTACTGCCACATCATTCCATATTCCCCTTTAGGGAAATGTCTTTTCACATCATCGATGACCCTTACTCGCCTTGCGGCAATCCTTATGTACCAAGGATATCAATTCCCTCACTCGCGATGGTGACACTTAGTGCAACTGGCACATACAATCCCTTAAGCTTAACTTTGCTCATACTGCTTGCTTTAGGGAAGCGTCTTCCTGAATGACCATTCTTGAATTTCTCATGAATCTTCTTCTGTTGTCCATTCTACTATCGACGGAACGAAATCTAAAATTTTCATGATGCCGATAATTATCAAATCACTCAGTCCCTAATTCATGTTTAGTTTATCTTGTTCACCAATCCATACTGGTTTCTATTACTCTGGGGTCTAATTTTTCCTTCTGGTAGTTGTGTTAGAGTCACAAACTTATTTTTCGAAGTGAGGATATGACTTTATGGCCTATACTCTCTTGTTCTCTTAAGGCCCGTCACCTACCGTCTCTTTCTTCATCTGACTATAGATTCTGTAACACTTTACTGTTGCCATCCATGTATCACATCTCACTCATAATGCTTCATTATCCCTCTTCGTAGTTCCCTGCTAATATTCTATTTATCACTTTATCCAGAAACAAGACATTCTTTCGCTTTTTACGTTCCATTGCTCCATTTACTGGCTCTTCGGGTTGCCTAACATTCTCCCTCTACTAGGGACGGGAGCCATACTAAGGTAATATTTATCCCTTCAAGGTTTCCAGTTCCTATCTCTGTAGTACTCATATCTAGCTATACTATTTTAGTGTGCACCAAGGAGATCTATTAGCACATTCGCAATATCCTTCGGAAAAGTCGACTAACTTTACCAATCCATCCAATATTTTGGGTTACTCTAGTCCCAGCCGAATACTGATAACCCGTCATTCTTTTAAACTATATATGTTTGCTCTCACATGGCATAACTGAGATCGGTGTGGTCGATTGTATGTACATCTGTCACTATTGAAGGTAACTCAAAATGCTCATATCTCCCTTCCTGAATGGTAAATAATGATAATATTTATTAACTGGGTACCTCGTACCCTTCTTCACCTTGCTTCTTGTACTTGCTGAGACTTGTGTCTACCTGCCGATTATGTTATTCCTTTTTACCGTAAGATTGGATAAGTATTCTTGCCTTAAAACTCCTTATCACGAACCTTACACATTTTAGTACACGCGTGGTCTACCGAAGACCTCACATTTACTTATCATAAGCATAATGCAAAATCGAGTTCATCTGGTCTTAACACTTCCACAGCTATATCTCTTACCGACCGTCTTTCTAAATATAGGTATCGTCTTATTACGAATAAAATAGAAGTTAGGAATTTGAACTCTTATAAGTGAGCTATACCACACGATCTAGAGTAAGAAGAAAGAGTGACAGTCCTAAATGCCCTGTAGCCTCCTGCTTATAAAATGGTGTACGACACACCTATAAACAAGACTCTACTAGACACAACTTGTAGACTCCCTAGGATAGAACTGCTTTGATACCACTTTTGTCACGACCCAAACCGATGGGCCGTGATGGGCACCCGGTACCTTACTCAACCGAGTAAAAACGTAATGTATCTTTCTTATTACATCATCATATACATGTGACATACGGTTCTAATAGGCCAACACGATCATTTATAAACTCAAAACATAGGCCGATAAGGCCGTACAATCTTTCACATACACGATATATGTCTACAAGCCTCTAAGAGTGCATAAACGTCATACAAGTCGAGACAGGGCCCTTCCATACTAATCAGTACATGTCCTAATCTTACTGACCACATAAGCAACTCCGGAGAAAATGGAGCGCACCAACACCTTCCGCTGAGCTGATAGCCTACTTGGAGGATGATCGGCTCTCACCTACACTACTATTAGAGTAGCAAGATGAGGGTCGGAGCAGCTTTTACCCGAAGGATCGGGATTGATTCCATAGAGAGTTATGAATTGGAGTTGAGTTTCTAGGTAATCTAGTAGTTTTTCATGCTCTTAATTGCACTTCTCATGATTTCGGATTTTATATTATAACTACGATTTAGACTAATTATAATTGCAATTGAACTAACTATTGTCTTTTTGGGTTATTTTCTAATTTGATAAAGGCACTAGGGTTATGACTTTCACCTAGGCGAGTAAATAAAGGATTCTAATATCTAAGGCAAAGATGTTATTCGGGGAATTATGATATAACCAATGCACCAAAGCTACCCACTTATACCTCTCGGTAGTTTGAGTGGCTATGCCCTAATTGCTTTTCTCAAGGTCAATTGGGTGTCAAATTTGCACAAGCAATATAGGTTCAAGTAGGGTTTTACTCTCTCGAGGTTTAACCCGTTAATTGGGACTATTAATTCTCAGTATTTCGTCCCAATTCCTTGTTGGATTGATTTTCTGGAATCAAGTCCTCTTTCTCAAGAAGGACCCAAGTCAATTGTACACCAATTAGTGTTTGCAACCACTAATTTTAACAAGAAAACCACAAATCAACCCAAATATCCATCACCCATAAACATCTAAGCTCTAATTTAAAGAACTCATTAAATTCCCACACTAGGGTTGAGCCACAACCCTAGCTAATGGGTTTAGCTACTCATAATCAATGAAGAAATCAAGGAAATAGATGAAGCAAAACCCATGTAATTGAATTATAAAATAAAATTGAAGGATTCAATGTTGAAATCTAGCTAAAATTACAAAAACTTGATGTAGAAAAACGCCCACGAGCTCCCAAAATATGTCTGATACAAAGCTTGACCTAAAAAATAAGAAAAGAAACTATTTATACTTGGCCGAATTTTCTGGACAAAAATACCCATGTGGGGTCACCGCAGACCGCGCAAAATGGACCGCGGCCACGGTGAGGCTTTTGGCTTTACAAAAGTGGGCTCTGAACTTGGCCACCGCGGTCCACATAAACTGGACCGCGGCCGCGGTGGCTTCAACGCGGACCGCGGTCCGCAGAGGTCTTCTAGCCTTCAACATTTGGGATCTCTGAACCTCTTTACCGCGGACCGCATAAATGGGTCCGCGGTCCGCGGTGATCTTGCCTTCAAAACATGTCTCTTAATCTCACCACCACGGACCGCGGTGGATTTTCCTTGGAAAACCACTCTCTGAATCTCACCATCGCGGACCGCATAAAGTGGACCGTGGTCCGCGGTGGTCAATTGAACTTGGCGTTTTGCTTGTTCTTGGTACTTGTGCAAGTTTCACTCCTTTTTGAGCAGTTCTTTGACTATTGGTCATCCTTTTTTACTACACCCTGCAACAAGCATAACACGTAAGCCTTTTGGACTTTTTTGTGTATAACTGCATCCAAAACTTAAGCAAGATAGAGTATAAAACAAGGTAAAATCCCTAGTTATCAGAGGACTCTCGACCTGTCTATCAAGACCTGCGGGCATGAAACGCAGCTTCCCCAGGCAAAAAGGGCGTTAGAACGAATAATATACCGAGTATGTAAGGCACATAAATAAGTACATAACAGACATGGAAGAAATATAGAGTAAATGACACAACCTGTAAGTCTTTGGATAACCTTGTGAATCATGAAATAATTATAGTGTCATGCATATGAATATGAATGTCATGTCGTGCATAGGTACATGTTTCATAACATCATCAGGCCTCTAAGAGCATCCCGTCATATCATCTCGACCACTGTGGACAAAATCATCAACGTATACCAGCTGATCAGGTGGTCGTGCGTATATAACGACATAACCTTTCCCATATCCCATATATATATATATATATATAT
>ML292122.1:15788-29516 GCA_005239495.1 Nicotiana undulata
AGAGACCCGGTGGTTTGATGCAGCAGATTGAGCTTCCCGAGTGGAAGTGGGAGCGTATCACCATGGATTTCGTAGTTGGACTCCCACGAACTCAGAGGATGTTTGATAAAGTGTGGGTCATTGTGGATAGGTTGATCAAGTCAGCACACTTCATTCCTGTATCAGTTTCGTATTCTGCGGAGAAGTTGGCAAAGATCTATATGAGAGAGATTGTCCGATTGCATGGTGTGCCCATATCCATTATTTCAGACCGAGGTACTCAGTTTACTTCTCATTTCTGGAGAGTGTTTCAGCGTGAGTTGGGCACACGGGTTGATTTGAGCATTTCATGCATTTATACATGTACATTGACCCATAACTCAGACAGCGTTATATACGCTAAATATATATATATATATATATATATATATATATTTAGCGTATATAACGCTGTCTGAGTTATGGGTCAATGTACATGTATAAATGCATGAAATGCTCAAATCAACCCGTGTGCCCAACTCACGCTGAAACACTCTCCAGAAATGAGAAGTAAACTGAGTACCTCGGTCTGAAATAATGGATATGGGCACACCATGCAATCGGACAATCTCTCTCATATAGATCTTTGCCAACTTCTCCGCAGAATACGAAACTGATACAGGAATGAAGTGTGCTGACTTGATCAACCTATCCACAATGACCCACACTTTATCAAACATCCTCTGAGTTCGTGGGAGTCCAACTACGAAATCCATGGTGATACGCTCCCACTTCCACTCGGGAAGCTCAATCTGCTGCATCAAACCACCGGGTCTCTAGTGCTTGTACTTAACCTGCTGACAGTTCAAGCACCGAGCTACATAGGATACAATATCCTTCTTAATCCTCCGCCACCAATAATGCTGCCGCAAGTCCTGGTACATCTTTGCGGCGCCCGGATGAATGGAATACCGGGAACTATGGGCCTCCTGTAGTATCAACTCACGAATACCATCAACATCAAGTACACAAATACGTCCCTGCATCCTCAGAACTCCCTCATCATCAACTGTGACCTTCTTGGCACCTCTGTGCCGGACTGTATATCTAAGAACACATAAATGACGATCATCATACTGCCTGGCCTGAATACGATCATACAATGAAGAACGGGCCACAGTATGGGCCAAAACACTGCCAGTCTCAGAAACCTCCAATGTCATAAACCGGTTGGCCAAGGCCTGAACATCCAAAGCAAGCGGTCGCTCTCCGACTGATAGATAAGCAAGACTACCCATACTAGCTGACTTCTGGATCAAAGCATCGGCCACCACATTGGCCTTTCCCGGATGATAAAGAATGGTAATATTATAATCCTTCAGCAGATCCAACCATTTCCTCTGCCTCATATTTAACTCTTTTTGCTTGAACATGTATTGTAGACTCTTATGATCCGTGAACACCTCACATGGCACCCCATACAGATAATGCCTCCAAATCTTCAACGCATGAACAATGGCTACTAACTCCAAATCATGGACTGGATAGTTCTTCTCATGAACCTTCAACTGACGTGAAGCATAAGCTATAACCTTGCCCTCCTGCATTAACATTGCACCAATTCCAATCCGTGAAGCATCACAATACACGGTATAAGGCCCTGAATCTGTGGGAAAAACTAGAACCGGTGTCGTGGTCTAGGCTATCTTGAGCTTCTGAAAGCTCGCCTCACACTCATTAGACCACCTGAACTGGGCACCCTTCTGGGTCAACCTGGTCATCGGGGCTGCTATAGATGAAAAGCCCTCCACAAATCGGCGATAATAACCTGCTAAGCCTAAGAAGCTCCGAATCTCTGTAGCTGAAGTGGGCCTAGGCCAATCCCTGACCACTGAAATCTTCTTGGGATCCACTTGAATACCCTCTGATGACACCACATGGCCTAGAAATGCCACCAAACTCAACCAGAACTCACACTTGAAAATTTTGGCATACAACTGACTACCCCTCAGAGTCTGGAGAACGACTCGAAGATGATGCTCATGCTCCTCACGGCTACGGGAGTATATCAATATATCATCAATGCAAACAATAACGAACGAGTCCAAATAGGGTCTGAACACTCGGTTCATCAACTCCATAAAAGCAGCAGGGGCATTTGTCAACCCAAATAACATCACCAAGAACTCATAATGCCCATAACGAGTGCGAAAGGCTATCTTAGGGACATCAGATGCCCTAATCCTCAGCTGATGGTAACCAGATCTCAAGTCTATCTTGGAAAATACTGTAGCACCCTGAAGCTGGTCAAATAGGTCATCAATCCTCGGCAAAGGATACTTATTCTTAATAGTAACCTTACTCAACTGTCGGTAGTCAATACACATCCTTATTGAGCCATCTTTCTTCTTAACAAACAACACTGGAGCACCCCAAGGAGAAACACTAGGTCTAATAAAGCCTTTATCCAAAAAGTCCTGCAGTTGCTCCTTCAATTCCTTCAACTCTGGCGGGGCCATATGATACGGCGGAGTAGAAATAGGCTGAGTGTCCGGGGCTACCTCAATACAAAAATCGATATCCCTGTCCGGTGGCATACCCAGCAGGTCAGCAGGGAATACCTCTGGAAACTCACGAACCACGGGCACAGACTCCATAGAAGGAACCTCGGCATTAGAATCACGAACATAGGCCAAATAGGCCAAACAACCCTTCTCGACCATGCGCCGAGCCTTCATATATGAAATAACTCTACCGGAAGAATGACTAGGAGTCCCTCTGAACTCCAAACGAGGTACCCCTGGCACGGACAAGGTCACAGTCTTGGCGTGACAGTCCAGAATAGCATGGTAGGGAGATAACCAGTCCATCCCCAATATAACATCAAAGTCAACCATATCAAGAAGCAAAAGATCTACCCGAGTCTCCAAACCACCAATAACCACTAAGCATGAATGGTAGACTCGATCTACCACAATAGAATCACCCACCGGGGTAGACACATATACAGAAGTACTCAGGGTATCACGGGGCATACTCAAATAAGGGGAAAAATATGAAGACACATAGGAGAATGTAGACCCCGAATCAAACAAAACTGAAGCATATCTACTACAAACTGAAACCGTACCTGTGATGACTGCATTAGAGGCCTCAGCCTCAGGCTTGGCAGGAATAGCATAGCATCGGGGCGGAGCCCCTCCAACCTGAACATCTCTGGGTCGACCTACTGCGGCCTGACCTCTACCTCTCATGGCATGTCCTCCACCTCTATGAGTCTGACCTCCACCTCTGGCACCACGACCTCCACCCCTAGCTGGCTGAGGGGGTGGGGGTGCACCTGATGCTGGGACCATGGCACGAGAACTCTGATACTGAGAACTACCAGAAGCTCGGGGAAATACCTGGAAATGTGCCCCGAAACACCACAAGAATAACAAGACTTCTGATGCTGTGGCTGCTGACTCTGGAACTGACCCTGTCGACCTGGATAACCGCCTTGGAAGCTCTGAAGCGGCGGTGCACTGATAGGTACTGGTGGTGCACTAATAGGAGCTGGCGGTGCACTGCGGGATACTTGAAGTGCCGACTGATATGGTCTAGGGGGATGACCTCTGCCGCAAGAATCTCTGCCTCCAGATGAGGCGCCACTAAACCGACCGAAATGACGAGGTCTCTTGTTGGCCCCCTGACCACCACCCTGTGACAAAACCATCTCAATCCTCCTGGCCACATTGGCCGCCTCCTGGAATGAAATATCCATACCTGACTCTCTGGCTATCTGGAGTCTAATAGGTTGAGCCAACCCCTCGATAAACCTCCTCACTCTCTCTCGATCTATGGGGAGTATCATGATGGCATGATGGGCCAGAGTAATGAACCTGGTCTCGTACTGTGTAACAGTCATAGATCCCTGCTGGAGGCGCTCAAACTGCCTCTGGTAGTCCTTTCTCTGAGTAACGAGAAGAAACTTCCCCAAGAACAACTCGGAGAACTGAGCCCAAGTCAAAGGTGCAGACCCAACTAGTCTGGTCAAGCAATAATCTCTCCACCAAGTCTTGGCGGTACCAGAAAGGCGAAATGTTGCAAAATCAACTCCATTGGACTCCACGATGCCCATGTTCCATAGAACCTCGTAACAACTATCCAAATAATCCTGGGGATCCTCTGCTGGTGCACCAGTAAAAGTAGTAGGGAATAGCTTGGTGAACCGATCTAATCTCCATACGGAATCTGTTGACATAGTTGCTCTCTCTACTGTCGGTTCCACAATTCCCGGTTGAGCTACTCCGACTATCTGAGGTGCCGAAGTCTGGAACTGAGTGACTAACTGCTCTGGCGTGCGAGTAGCAGGAGTATGGATCCCTCCCCCAGCCTGGGAGACGGCTGGTACTGTAGGAAGAAGACCGGTCTGAGCCACACTCTCCATAAGTCCCACTAAGCGGACTAGAGCGTCTTGAAGCACCGGGGTGGCAATAAACCCCTGTGGGACCTAAGATGGTCCAACTAGGACTGTCTGAGTAGGAACCTCACCGGCAAAGTCTACCAGTGGGTTCTCTACTGGGGCTGCTGCTCTAGGCTGAGCCCTGCCCCTGCCTCGGCCTCTAGTACGGCCTCATCCTCGGCCCGTTGTAGGAACTGCAACAGGAGGATCGGGATGCTGATCGGTAGGTGAGGAAGCACGCATTCTCGCCATCTGCGAAAGAATAGAATAGAAACTCAATTAGCATTAAGGATTCAAATCGCACGACAGAGAAGAAGGAAAAATGAAGTTATTCCTACTTTGCAGCCTCTGGGGGATAAGTACAGACGTCTCCGTACCGATCCCTCAGACTCTACCAAGTTTGTCCGTGAGTTGTGAGACCTAAGCAACCTAGGGCTCTAATACCAACTTGTCACGACCCGAAATCCCACCTTCAGGTCGTGATGGCATCTAATGTTGAACCCGCTAGACAAGCCAATATTTACAGTATTTGTAATCTATTCCTTTATTACCTAGCCATTAACAGTGATAATCAAGATCATTTAAATGCAAAGTGCAGATAAAATGGAATACTAATATTTGGTTGAACAATACTACACAAACGCCCATATTAATCTGCCCAAAATATGGAGTTACAACCTTCACGGACTATCTAAGATTCACTACATACATGAGTCTGAATAATAATGGAACTACTGTCTCGGAATTACATATAAAGACAGGAAAGGAGAGATAGAAGAGGTGATGCCAAGGCCCACGAACGTCTGCGGGACTACCTCAGTGTCTCCTGCGTGGGCTGAAGGATACTCCCTCTATCAGTGCCCACTAGGTCCGGTTCTGAAATCTGCACAACATAAGAAGTGCAGGTGTAGCATCAGTACAACCGACCCCATGTATTGAGTAAGTACCGAGCCTAGCCTCGGCGAAGCAGTGACGATGCTACACTCAACAACAACAAATTACCTGTACATTTCTACAATATATAACAGGGAAGTAACAGGAAATAACAGTTAAGTACGACAGGACAGGGGACAATTAATGGGGAAAACAAGAAAGAACAGTAATAAATATCTGAGCAAGGCAACAATATAAGAGAATAAAAGTCAAATGGAAATAACAACACAACAAATATGTACACGACATCACCCTTCGTGCTTTACTCTCACCCTCACCAAAACAAGTACACGACATCACCCTTCGTGCTTTTACTCTCGTCCTCACAATGCAATAAATAAGTAAAAGGGCACGACATGTTCCTTCGTGCATTTAAATGTAAAATCATGGCACGGTATCACCCTTCGTGCTTTTACTCTCGTCCTCACAATGCAATAAATGAATAAAAGGGCACGACATGTTCCTTCGTGGAACTGAGGAACATATTTCTCCAAAAAGATCGTGGAGAACTGCTGCCAAGTGAGAAGTGCTGAACCAAGTGGCCTACGCCTCTCGAATGACTCCCACCAAGTAAAAGCATCACCCACAAACTGAAATGTAACAAACGAGACCCCACTGGTCTCCAAAATACCCGCAATACGTAGTATCCTCTGGCATTTATCCAGAAAACCTTGGGCATCCCAGCCCTCTATGCCACTGAAAGTCGAAGGCTTAAGTCTGTTGAACCTCTCCAGTCTACGTTGATCATCCTCGGGCATAGCTGGAATCACAAAATCTTGGACTGGGACAACCGGCTGGGCTGGGTCAACCCCCGGTGTCTGAATACCCTGTACAACCTGCTCAGGAGTCTGGGCAGTTGGAGTCTGATTGCCTCCCCCGGCCTGAGTTGTAGTGGCAGTAGTAGACATGGACACTGCTTGAGCTAACTTGGAACACACCGTCAATATCTGAGCCACAGTCTCCTAAAGACCCGGAATAACAATAGGCACTGCCGGTGCCTGAGCCTGTCCCACTGGAGCGCCATCGGCGGGAACCTGAACCTGAATGATAGGGGGGATCTTGTGGTACTACCCCGACTGGTGCCTGGTCACCCTGATCAGTATTGCGCGTCCTCACCATCTGTGAGAGAATGAAACAACGTAAGTTTAGATTTCAAGAATCAATAGATTGGCACGAAAGAGTTCAAGAAAATATGGATATTTCCTAAAAGTTCTGCAGCCTCTCGAAGATAAGTACAAACGTCTCCGTACCGATCCGCAAGACTCTACTAAACTTGCTCATGACCGTTGAGTCCTATGTAAGCTAGAGCTCTGATACTAGGCTAGCCAACCATCCATCACATTACTAACAGGCCGTGATGGCGCCAATCGTGGAACTAGGCTAGCCAACCATCACATTACTACGCATTTATTCAATTATACAAGTTCACAATTTAATAATAAGCATGCAACCATAGCATCAAATAATATAATTAAGTTTTAACGTCCCAATAATAGTCTAACAAACCTCCCAAGAACTGGAGTCAATAGTCATGAACATATAAGAATAAATAAATCTAACTCTGCTAAAACTATAATATATGCCTCTGAATCAAATGCTAAAACTAAATGAGGAAGGGAAATGGAGAAGCTGTGGACGCTGGACAACTACCTCGAAATCCCGTGAATCTGCAACTACAAGCAAGGACAGCTACTGCTCCAGACTGTCACCTTAATCTGTGCGCAGAGGCACATGGAGTCTTTATGAGTACGCCAACTCAGTAGTAATGAAAATAAATCATAGACTGAGAATTATAAAACACACAGTGCAGATACACAATTCCACAAAACCAGTAAAACATCAAGTCACCATGTAGTATTCATCAAATAATAAGTTCGAAATCAGTTTCCAGAAAACCTTTGAAAACAAGTGAAATATCAATATATCTCAGTAAAAGCCAGTTTGAAAACGAAGTAAATCATAGTTTGAAGACTTAGACAAATTATCATAAATCTGCCCCTCGGGCCAAAATCATTTCTTGTAACAGTTGCCCCTCAGGCATTCTCTCAATCACTCAGTATCAATCATCACTCAGTATCGATCATCACTCAGTATCAATCATCACTCAGTATCAGCATCACTCAGTATCAGCCTCGCGGGCAATCATTACTCAATATCGGTACCAGCGCTCACTGTGGGTGTGTACATACTCCGGAGGGGCTCCTACAGCCCAAGCGCAACAATAACATAAGGCCTGAAAGCCTCCTCACCAATCTCCTAAGGCTGAAAGCCTCCTCACCAATCTCCTAAGGCCTGAAAGCCTCCTCACCACTCTCCTAAGCCCTGAAAGCCTCCTCACCACACTCCTGAGGCCTAAAAGCCTCCTCACCACACTCCTGAGGCCTAAAAGCCTCCTCACCACACTCCTAAGGCCGGAAAGCCTCCTCACCACTCAGTCAGACACTCTCAATTTTCCCTTAGGCCATAAACATACTAGGTTCTCGACCCAAAGCAGTATTTCATTTTTCAATAAATAGTATCAAAATACTCTAAGTGTCAAAACAATTTATCAGGACTGAGTGTAAAATCATAGCATATCAGTGAAGAAAATATAGTAAACACAACCCTCAAGGGAAAACAGATCGGCACTAGGCCCCAAACACGGCTTACAGCCCAAATCGTATCATAATAAAATAATACTAATTAAGCATAGGCTTAGAAGTCGGTTTTGCAACTCAATAGTCGCCTAAATACGGAAGATATTTCCAAAGGTCCAACCTTTTCATTTCAAAACCCCGTGAAAGGGTGCATAGTCTGGGGTTTCATACCCTCAGGACAAGATTTAAAGACATTACTTACCTCGAAACTTGCCTGAAACTATTCCACAACACTCTTGCCTCTCGGATCAACCTCTGAAGGCTCCAAATCTACCAAGTTCAGATTTTTACCATCAATATATGCTTAAGGAATAAATTCCAATTGAAAAATATCGAATTTAGCTCAAAAATCCGAATTCGGTCAAAATCCGACCCCGGGACAGCGTCCCGAAACTCAAAAAGTTTTATACAAAAGTGTTCTCCGTCCTCTCACGAGTCCGTACATATACAGAACACTAAAATTGGAGTTCGTTTGACCCCTCAAATCGACCCTTAAAGGTCTCATAATCTCAAGCCCTAAAACCCAATTTTTCTACTGATTTTCCATGAATTTACACTGGTTTTATGTTCTATAATCATCCATAATCGAGTTTTAATGATCAAAATACTTACCTCTATGAAGAACAAGGATTTCCCTCTTCAAAATCGCCTCAAAAGCTCTCTGTCCGTACAATAATGGGGCAAAAGGGGTTTAAGTTGCAGAGGGTTTATTTTATATTTTTATGAACAATGGTTCTGCACCTGCGGCCACTTAAGCGCACCTGCGGACCCGCGCCTGCGGTCCCAGGTCCGCACCTACGACTTCCCTTAAGCGGGCTAGCTTTCGCACCTGCGGCCTATTCTCCGCACCTGCGACTTCGCAGGTGCGTTCCTCCTTCCGCACCTGCGCTCCTCTACTGAGACTCACACTTCCGCACCTGCGGTGCTGTGCTCGTTCCTGCGGTCAAACTTCCGCATGTGCGGTTACACCAGCACCAGCAGCTGAAGCTTGATATTTCAAGTTCCGAACTTCTCGCTAACCATCCGAAATCAATCATGAGCCCCTCGGGACCCCAATCAAACATACCAACACCTCACATATGATCATTCAAACTTAGTTTCACTCTCAAAACACTAAAATTAACATCAAAACACCAATTTCACATCGGATTCAAGCCTAAGAACTTTGAAATTTCTAAAATCCACCAACGATGCCGAAACTATCAAAAACAACTCCGATTGACCTGAAATTTTGCAGACACATCCAAAATGACATTACGAACTTGTTCCAACTGTCCCGATAGCCCTTTTTTCACTGCCGACCGAAAATCTCCAAAAACTAACTTTTGCCAATTCAAGCCTAATTCTACACCGGACATCACAAAATTATTCTGAACACACTCCTAAGTCCCAAATCACCTAACGAAACTATCCGAGCCATAAAATTTGCATTCCGAGGCCATTTACCAATAAGTCAACTCTCAATTGACTTTTCTCACTTCAAGGCTAGTTTTAAAGATTGAATGACTAAACTCTCACTACAACCATTCTGATTTCAAGCCTACCAATTCTAACACATCAATAACAGTTAAACCAAGCTATGACAAGGCAATAGCAGTAAATAAAAATGCAGGTTCTACGTAATGACAGACCGGGTCATTACATTCTCCCCCTCTTAAACAAACGTTCGTCCTCGAACGAGTCTAGAAACATACCTGGAGTCTGAAACAAGTGCGGATATTTGCTCTGCATCTCCCGCTCAGCCTCCCAAGTAGCCTCCTCCACTGCCTGACCTCTCCACTGCACCTTCACTGATGCTATCTCCTTAGATCTCAACTTTCTGACCTCACGAGCCAAAATTGCTACTGGCTCCACCTCATATGACATATCACCCTCGAGTTGAACTGTGCTGGAGTCTAACACATGAGACGGATCACCAACATATTTTCTGAGCATCGACACATGAAACACCGGATGAACACTCGACAATCTGGGTGGAAAGGCAAGTCTATAAGCCACCTCTCCAACCTTCCAAAGCACCTCAAAAGGACCAATAAATCGTGGACTCAGCTTTCCTCTCTTTACGAACCTCATAACACCTTTCATGGGTGATACTTTTAGCAGTACCTTCTCACCTTCCATAAATGAAACATCCCAAACCTTCTGGTCCGCATAACCCTTCTATCTAGACTGCGCCGTGCGAAGTCGCTCCTGAATCAACTTCACCTTTTCCAACGCATCCTGAATCAAATTTGTGCCCCATAACTTTGCCTCACCAGGCTCGAACCAACCGACCGGAGATCTACACCTTCTACCATACAAAGCTCCATACGGGGCCATCTGAATACTAGACCGATAGCTGTTATTATATTCAAACTCCGCTAATGGAAGAAACGGATCCCATGAACCACCAAAATCAATCACACAAGCCCGTAACATATCCTCCAATATCTGAATAGTCCGTTCCGACTGCCCGTCGGTCTGAGGATGAAATGCAGTGCTCAACTCTACATCAGAACCCATATCTCTCTGTACAGCTCTCCAAAATTGAGATGTGAAATGTGTGCCTCTGTCAGAAATAATAGAAACCGGAACTCCATGCAAGCGGACAATCTCCTTAATGTGAATACCAGCTAAACGCTCTGAAGTATAAGTAGTACTGACAGGAATGAAATGCGCGGACTTGGTCAATCTATCCACAATGACCCAAATAGCATCAAAACCCTTAGAAGTCCGTGGAAGCCCAACTACAAAATAGTAACTCGCTCCCACTTCCACTCCAGAATGTCTAATCTCTGAAGCAAACCACCTAGTTTCTGGTGCTCATACTTGACCTGCTAGCAGTTGAGACACCTTGCTACATACTCTACAATATCTCTCTTCATCTGTTGTTTCAGATCCTGATACATCTTCGCGGCACCCGGATGAATAGAATACCGCGAGCTGTGAGCCTCTGCTAATATCAACTCTCGAATACCATCCACATTGTGCGCACAAATACGGCCTTGCATCCACATAACTCCATCATCACCAATAGTCACATCTCTGGCATCACCCCGACGAACTCTATCCTGAAGAACTAACAAGTGTCGATCATCATACTGCCGAGCTTTAACCTGATCAAATAAGGAAGACTGAGAAGCCGTGCTAGCTACCACCCGTGGAGGGTCTAACAAATCCAATCTCACCAACTGACCTGCTAAAGCCTGAACATCAAGGGCTAAAGATCGCTCTGCTGCTGAAAGATAAGCTAGACTTCCCAAACTCTCGACTCTACGACTCAAGGCATCGGCCACCACATTGGCCTTCCCCGGATGATACAGAATAGTCAAGTCATAGTCCTTGAGAAGATCCAACCATCTCCTCTGTCGCAAATTCAAGTCTTTCTGCCTTAGCAGATACTGCAAGTTACGATGATCGGTGTAAATCTCACACTGCACTCCATACAAATAATGCCGCCAAATCTTCAAGGCATGGACAATGGCAGCTAACTCAAGATCGTGCACTGGATAATTCTTCTCGTGCACCTTCAACTGTCTCGACGCATAGGCAATCACCCTACCGTACTGCATCAACACCGCCCCCAAGCCAACTCTAGAAGCATCACAATAAACCGTATAAGAACCCGGACCAGTTGGCAGAACCAATACCGGAGATGTAGTCAATGCCGACTTGAGATTTTGAAAGCTCTCCTCACATTTATCGGACCATCGGAATAGAACACCCTTCTGTGTCAATTTGGTCAGAGGTGAAGCAATATAAGAGAATCTTTCCACAAAGCGACGGTAGTAACCCGCCAAACCGAGGAAACTCTGAATTTCTGTAGCTGAAGACGGTCTGGGCCAACTCTGCACCGCCTCAATCTTCTTCGGATCGACCTGAATACCTTCACTAGACACCACATGCCCCAAGAAAGCTACTGAACCAAGCCAAAACTCACACTTAGAGAATTTTGCATAAAGCTTATCCTCCCTCAATCTATGCAACACGATTCCCAAGTGCTGAGCATGCTCTTCCTGGCTACGAGAATAAACCAGGATGTCATCAATGAACACAATAACGAAAGTATCAAGGTAGGGCTGAAACACACTATTCATCAATTGCATGAACGCGACTGGGGCATTGGTCAGTCCAAATGACATAACCAGAAATTCATAATGACCGTATATGGTCCTGAAAGCCGTCTTCAGAATATTAGAATCCCGAATCTTCAACTGATGATACCCCGACCTCAAGTCAATCTTGGAGAATACCTTAGCTCCCTGAAGCTTATCAAATAAGTCATCAATACGAGGCAAAGGATAACGATTCTTCATTGTAACCTTATTCAACTGTCTATAGTCAATACACATGTGCATCAAACCATCCTTCTTTTTCACAAACAACACCGGCGCACCCCAAGGAGATACACTAGGCCGAATGAACCCCTTATCTAAGAGTTCCTAAAGCTGTTCTTTTAATTCTATCAACTTTTTCGGTGCCATACGGTAAGGTGGAATAGAGATAGGATGAGTATTTGGCACCAGGTCAATACCAAAATCAATATCCCTGTCAGGTGGCATGCCTGGCAGGTCTACAGGAAATACATCCGGAAAATCACGGACTACAGGAACAAAATCAACAGATGGAGTCTCACTACTAACGTCCCTCACAAACGCAATATAAGATTCATACCCTTTATCAACCATACGCTGAGCCTTTAAATAAGAAATCACTCTGCTAGGTACATGCTCTATAGATCCCCTCCACTCAACTCTCGGAACTCCGGGCATAGCTAAGGTAACGGTCTTAGCGTGACAATCAAGAATAACATGACACGGGGGTAACCAATCCATGCCCAGAATTACATCAAAATCGACCATACTAAGTAACATCAAGTCCACTCGGGTCTCCAGACCCCCATTAGATATAAGACATGATCGGTACACACGGTCCACAACAATGGTATCACCCACCGGAGTCGAAACATGAACAGTAGAGACTCACGGGGCATATTAAAAAAATGAGCAAAATAGGATGAGACATAAGAGTACGTGGAACCAGGGTCAAATAAAGCCAAAGCATCGGTGTGACAAACTGAAATAGTACCTGTAATCACCGCATCTGAGGCCATAACATCAGGCCTAGCCGGGAGTGCATAAATACGTGGCTGGCCTCCACCTGCTCGACCTCCCCCTCTAGGGAGGCCTCTAGCTGCCTGACCACCACCCCTAGCGGCTTGGGTAGGTGGTGATGTGACTGGGGATGAAACCGAGGGCTGAACTCTCTGCTGAGATGAACTACTAGGACGACGGGGACACTACCTCCACCCATGTCCGAACTCTCCACACTCATAACAACTACCTGAAGCCGGAGATGAAGACTGACGAGAACCTCTGTCACCCTGATAACCACCAAACGGAACATGCATAGAAGAGCCTTGATAAGAATATGCTCGGGTGGAGCTCTGAGCTGGAAGGGCACTAAAAGATGAACGTCCCTGATGAGAATTGCGAGGACCCTGCCCCGACGATACACCACTGTAAGCTGGGCGAACTGGCTGTGGAGGTCTAAATGAACGACCTCTGTTAGTTTGAAATTGCCCTCTGGGAGGAGCACCACTGAAATTACCTGATCCCCGAGGCCTCTTAGCCTCCCTCTCCTCATGAGCTTGCCTACGAACCGACTAAATGTCCCGAGCAATGTCAACAACCTTCTCAAATGTAGCTCCAGACACTGTGAGAGAATGAAACAACGTAAGTTTAGATTTCAAGAATCAATAGATTGGCACAAAAGAGT